>NCQV01086506.1:9567-26760 GCA_002740545.1 Lophocereus schottii
CGAATGTAGTGACCAGCCGTAGGGTTGTACTTCGAGACCCTTAGCCCCCACTAGGGCTAACAGTGTAGCTATCAGACGTAAGGCCGGTTTAGAGACCCTTAGGCCCCAAGAGTGTATCGAACAGCCGTAAGGCCGTGCTCCAAGAACCTTAGCCCCCACTAGGGCTATTAGTGTAGTGACTGGCCGTGGGGCCGTGCTCATGGAAAGGGAAGATTGCGGATGAGTGCGAAAGCGGCCACTGTAGGATCTAATTTTATTTCTTGTAATCAAGGAATACATAACCATTGGATGTAAATAAAAGCATGACCCTAAGTGTAGTACTTCCTCAGGTTGCTGCTATGCCAGGTTCGTGGTATGTGAGTGGCCTCGAGGCGGTATGTTCCGGGGCAAACTTGAGAAGCAACTTTGCATGGGTCTTCCCAATTGGTAGTGAGTTTACGATGTTCCCCTGCACAGGCTACAGCTTCCATATGACGGAGAACGAGGTTGCCTGCCTGAATTGGCTGCAATCGAACTGCGTGGTCATGAAGGCGTGCAACGCAAAGCTTATAAAGGGCTTCCTGAAGGAGAGCATCGCAATGGATAGAGGGGAGGAGGTCCAGGGCCTCTCAGAGTGCTGCATTGTTCAGTTCTTCCTAAAAAGTTGTCAATTGATGAGTGTGGAGACCGACTTCCACGGGTAGGACAGCCTTAGACCCATAACCTAACATAAATGGAGTCTCGCCAATAGCAGTTTTCTCAGTGGTGCAGAGAGACCATAGAACGTCGTGCAGTTTGTTTGCCTAGTTTCCTTTACCATCGTTAAGTTTCTTCTGCAGGCCATAGAGAATAGACTTGTTGGCCGCTTCGACTTAGCCGTTGGTCTGAGGGTCAACAATGGCAGTGAACCGAGCTTGGCAGCCCAAATTACTAAGATAGTTGGTGAGCCTATTGGTATCGAACTGTCTGCCAATATCAAAATGATAGTACGGGGGATGCCGAAGCGAGTCATGATGTTCTGTGAAATGAACCTGCGTACTTCGGCGGTGGTGATGGAGGCGACAGCCTCGAACTCTATCCACTTGATGAAGTAGTCCATTGCCACAAAGAGATACTTGTGCTGCCCTGTAGCTTTAGGGAAGGGGCCGAGGATATCCATTCCCTAAATAATGAATGGTAGGGGATTGACAATCGGCATCATGGGAGTGGAGGGTACTCATCGGATGGGGCTGAACTTCTAGCCCTTGGCGCAAGTCTGCACTAGTGTCATGGCGTCCTCCCCCCAACTGGGCCAGCAGTAGCCAGCTCATATGGCCATCATAGCTAGGGCATGGCCACCAGCATGTGCACTGTAAATGCCTTCGTACAGCTCTTTCAGTATCTTTCTCCCTGCCTCTGAGGTCATGCAATGTAAGAGAGGTCGGGCGAAGGACCTCATGTATAGGATCCCCTTATATAGGATGAACAAGTTTGACCCTTTCTTCACTTCATCCGCTTCTTTTGGATCTGCAGGAAGGGTACCGTCAGTGACGTACGCGTGGATAGGGTCCATCCATGTCGAGCTTTTGTCTAACCACAGCACTTCATATGGATCTTTGCTCCTTTTGTTAGGGTCTCCCACTGAATATTTTTGGGCTTTCCATCATCAAACAAACTTCCCAGTTTGGACAGTGCATTGGTCTGTCGGTTCTTCGAGCGGGAGAATATGTGTGATCGTAAAGTACTTTAGTAGCTTAGTCGCCTCTCGTACCCGCCGAACATATGCTAACATGGTGTCGTCTTTAGCTTTATATGCACTGTTAAGCTGACTGAAGGCTAGTTGAGAGTTAAAAAATACTTGGACCGAGTCTGCCCTTATAGTGTAGTATAGTTCTATTACCGCAACGAGGGCTTTGTACTCTACTTCATTGTTGGATGCTTTGAACATGAACTTTACGGTGTGTTCGTACCGTACTCTGGCGGGACTATCAATGATGAGGCCGGCCCCACTTCCATCCTTGGTGGACGAGCTATCAACATGCAGGTTCCAGGACCAGGGATGCAGCTCACCTTCCTCACAGGCATGTGTTTTCGGCTAGAAAGTCAGTTAGCACCTAGGCTTTGATGGCCCGTCGTGGTTCAAAGACCAATTCGTAGCATGACAATTCGACGACACACTTTCAGAGCCGCCCTGAGGCATCTAGCCTTTGAAGGACGTTCTTCAAGGGTTGGTTGGTTAGGACCAGGATCATGTGAGCCTCAAAGTAGGGCCTTAGCTTTCGACTAGCCATCATTAGGGCATAAGTGAACTTATCTATAAAAGGGCAGTTTACTTCTGCTCCTGCTAAGGCATTGCTCATATAGTTCACAGGGACTTGCTCCTTCGCCCTTTCCACTATAAGAACTGCGCTGACCGCGTGCTCCGAAACGTCCAGGTAAAAGACTAGTGCTTCTCTCGCCTGGGGACTGGCTATTTTGGGCAGCAGAGCCAGGCACATCTTCAACACTTGAAAAGCCTTGCCGGCTTGCTGCTCCCAAATGAAGTTTGCTCGCTGTCGTAAGACACAGAAGAACGGCTGACACTTGTTCACAGATCAGGATATGAATCAGCCCAGGATAATTATGCAGCCAGTTAAGTGCTGCACTTTTCTGATATTCCGTAGCGGTTTCATGTCGAGTACAGCCTGGATGTTATCCAGGTTAGCTTCAATCCTGCAGCTGTTGATCATAAACCCCAAAAATATTTCCAACCATACTCCAAACACAAATTTCTTGGGGTTCAGCTCCACGCTGAAGGCTTGTAGTATGTCGAACATCTTTCTTAAATCGTGGTTGTGGTTAACGTCGGTCCCACTTTTTACTATCATGTCATCAACGTAGACCTCCATAGTTTTGCCAATGAGGGACTCGAACAACTTATTGACGAGGCGCTAATAGGTTGCTCTCGCTTTTTTTAGACCGAAAGGCATCATCTTATAATAATGTAGGCCTCGGTCCTAATGAACCTAGTCTTCTCTTGATCATCCGGGCAGAGGTGTACTTGGTGATACCTGGACAAGGCATCCATAAAACTCATTAAGGTGTAATGCCCCAAATGTGTATAAATCACTATTTGCGATTCTTTCATCAGTTTTTTCCAATTAGACATGATAATCTAAATGATCAGGCATTACTGCTATCCAGCAAGGACAAGGCTTTACTTGTACATGATAAACTTAGCCATAATAATCAATGTTTACCATCAAAGGCATTCACACCATCACAGCCCATCAGATCATTTAGATAAATATAGAAACTATTGTAACATCAAAACCATTCAAACATCTCAAGGATTACACCAAGATATAGAATTCTGATAAAATATACAGTTTCCACACCAAAATATATCATAATATGTTGTTATAAACATCTCAATGATAATACACCACCATTCCTGCAGACTTCCCGACACACTTATTATCTTCAGCCGTCCTATCCACCTCAGGCGATTCACTGAACACTATCCTAAAACAAAACATGAAAATGTTTCGAGCTATGAGCCAAAGCTTAGTACATGCATTCCTGTATTGTTAAACGTTCATTAAAAAAAAAAACTGGTTAGACTCGTATTGCAATTCATTTTTTAATTAAAAACAGGGAATGAGATAAATATGAAACTGCGTTGTCAATTATTATCTGATAGTGAACCCCTAAAAACTGTTACGATCTAAAGATAGACGTACACCTGCCAAGCCGATCGGGACCTGGCCTGAAGTCAAATAGGTAACTGAAGGGCTATGCCCTATAACTGGTAACCAATGAGGTCACTAATTATATGATAAATCACTGATTAAATTGATTCAATGATGTACTAACTGAAACATTATAATTTTGATAAATATATGCTGATTTCTAAATATACAGATAATGAACATACCTGGAATTTTTAAATGTAACCACCCTGAAGAATATTATGCACAAAAATGAAAGGAATGATAGACTAGGCCCTGATTCTATAAAAAATTATCATTTTAGGAACATACAGTTAGGAAAAATATTTATTTCATAGCTAATAATTTATTAAAAGAAAAGTAAAAGCATAATAGGGCTTGGAACGAATGACTCATACCTTAGTTATCTGACCGTTAATCATGACTCAAAATCCTAATATAAAAAGCTTAGGAAGTCCCAAAAACCTTTAATTTAGAATACCAAGCCTGATTCTCACAATAGAAATCCTAAAGTGAAGCTAGAACACAAGTATGTCAGTTTTGATCCATTCTGCACAGTCTTGGTAAAATAACCATAACATTTTCCACAGACCTCGGATTAAGGTGACTCAAAAAGAATTTGAAAGCTAATACACTGAAATATCTACCCACCAAAAATCATAATTTTCAAATGGGCGCATCATCACCAATTTAATCACAAAATCTATCCTATTTTCCTGAAAGTTTTAGCCCTCACTATTTTAGCTTTTCCCTATGTTTTTTACACAAATCCTCAACTTAAACCATTCATTAAAATGTGTAAACAAGCTTTGGTCCATCCTAACATCATACAAAATCACCACACTGAAATTCACGTCATAATCATATCGAATAAAGATCATTTTTCAATAAAATACACACATAAACCAAACTTAATGTTAGTTTAATGCAAACCATACATTACTTGCGAAAACCCCAGTTTATGGCCCAGTTGGACTCACTCCAACTCATTTGAAATCACCAAAAACATCATCATAAACACCAATAGGTTAGAAGATGACCAAATCAAAGATAAAACAATCAAAATCCAACACTTTAACATCAAGTTTGCATGATTAAGGATTAACCCTAACCCTAGTATGATCCAACCTCAACTCCACCATGATCAACACCAAAATAACTCTTATTTCTTATCAAAAAACATGATCAAAGATCACAAACATCAAAACAAGAATCAAAACAAAAATAAAAAGCAAAACCAATGAGATCAAGCTTCAAGATTACTTACTTTGCTCAAAAATAAGTAGATATGGAGGTAATGTTTAGAGCTTTTGATGATGGAGGATGGTGACTAGAGGTACTAGGATGTCGAGGGGGTCAGACGTCACTGGAGTTGGCCGAAAAACTGGCCGAAAAATAGCCATAACTGGCTTGCAGCTGCTGCCGTGGGGGAGAGAGAGAGGAGAGAGGAAATGGAGTTTTGGATTAAGTTGTGTTTTGTTGACTAATCTAACTCTTGGCTGAGTTTCTAGCTAGTAAAGTAACCTTTTTGAGCTAACCATGGTTAAGCTTAATCATAGTAATTAGTTAGGTTAATAAGCAAACTTGTTGGGCTTCAAATCGGCCGAAAGAAGTTAGATTCGAGAATAAAACGCTTTGTAACGATAACGTTTTTACGAAACTCAAAATTAAATTTTTGTAACGTTATGGAAAATAAAATAAATCACTTAGATTAAACTTGTTAGGGCCTATTATCAATTCTTCCAAAGTTTTTGTTAATCAATTAAATAAACAAATAAAATTTGAAATTCCAAGTGAGGGCCCAAATAAATTTTTCCCACCGGGGTGGATAAAGGCGATAAATAATTATGAGAAAAAATTATGAACATAAGGTAATTAAATAAATAAATATAATTAAATAATTTAGAGTTGGGCCATTACGGCCTTCCCCCCTTAAAGAGTTTCGCCCTTAAAACTTATGAATTTACCATGTAATGCAAGATTACCTCAAATAATTATGGGTATTTGGTTTTCATTTCCTCTTCAGCTTCCCAAGTAGCTTTTTGAGAGGTAAGATTTGATCATAGTAGTTTGACTAGAGGTATCTACTTATTGCACAACTGCTTGATTCTGCGATCTAGTATTTAGATTGGTCGCTCTTCATATACTAAATCGCAGTGATTTCAATAGGTTCAGATACAATGGTGTGGTTTGGATCTGGGGTATACTTTCTAAGCTAAGAGATGTGAAACACGTTATGCACGTGTTCTAGCTCTACCGGCAGATCCAATCGATATGATACGAGATTTAACTTTTCAATGATTTCATAAGGTCTAATATATCTTGGACTCAATTTGCCTCATACCCTGAACCTCTTGATACCCTTAGTTGGTGATACTTTCAGAAAAACTTTATCGCCTACTTAAAACTACAAAGGCCTCCTTCTCTTGTCTGCATAACTCTTTTGCCGACTCTGGGCAACCCTAATATGCTCCCAAATTCTTCTTATGGTTACGGTTACCTGGATCATCTCAAGGCCTGTAATCAATGCCTCATCCAAGTCACTCCAACACAGTGGTGTTTTACACTTTCTTCCATATGAAGCCTCAAATGGGGCCATTCTGATGGTGGACTGGTAGCTATTATTATAAGAAAACTCCACCATCGGCAAATCGTCGTCCCACTTCCCTTGGAATTCCAACACACAAGCTCTTAAGATGTCCTCTAGAATTTGATTCACTCTTTCAGTTTGCCCATCTGTCTCAGGGTGATCAGAGCTGCTAAAGTTCAATTTGGTCCCAAAGGCCTTTTGAAGTGCTTTCCAAAAACGGGTTTGGAATCTTTGATCCCTATCTGATACTATATCTAAGGGAATTCCGTGTAGTTGTACTATCTCTTTAACATACAACTGGGGTAGTTTTACGACTCCCCAGGTATCTTTGATTGGCATAAAATGGGTCGACTTGGTAAGTCCATTGATTATAACCCAAATAGCATTCTTCTTCGAGGCAGAAAGGGGTAAACCCATAACAAAGTTTATTGGGATCTAATCCCACTTCCAAGTGGGAATTTCTAAGGATCGCAACTCACCCACAGGACGCTGATACTCTGCTTTAACTTTCTGGCAGGTCAAACACTTATTTACATATTCTGCAACCTCCTTTTTCATATTATTCCACCAGAAGTATCGCCTTAAATCTATGTACATCTTGGTGCCTCCTGGATGCACTGAGTAGAGAGTATTACGAGGCTCCTCTAGGATCTGTTTCCTTAATTCCTCATTTCGGGGCACACATAGGCGATTTTGGAATAGTAGGGTCCCATCCTCATGTACTACAAATCCAGGAGACTTTTCTTACTCTAAATTTTTCTTTATTCTTTAGAGTTCAGGATCACTTTCTTAGTTCACTCAAATTTCCTCCACTATGAAAGGCTATAAGGTAAGTGCTAATAATTGAACATGTGCTTGCCCATGGGGCACTAGTTGAATTCCCAAGTCCTTAAGTTCTTTCAAGAGACTCAACTGAGTAATCACCACAGTATTTGAGCTATGTTGCGTATTCCTACTCAGGGCATCTGCTACAATGTTTGCTTTACCAAAATGATATTAAATTTGTAAATCATAATCCTCAAGTAGCTCAAGCTAACGCCGTTGCCTCAAGTTGAGCTTCTTCTGGGTGAAGATATACTTCAAACTTTGATGGTCAGTATAAATCTTGTTTGGTACTCTATATAAGTAATGTCGCCAAACTTTCTATGCAAAGACCACGGCTGTTAACTTCAAGTCATGGGTAGGATAGCTTTTCTCATAGGGCTTGAGTTGTCGAGAGGCATAAGCTACTACCTTATCTTCCTGCATCAGAACACACCCCAATCCATTCTTTGAAGCATCACTATAACTGGTATACTCCTTACCTTTCTTTGATAGCATTAGGATCAGGGTGGTAGTTAGTCGCTGCCTTAGCTCTTGAAAAGCTTACTTACATTTTTCAGTCCACTCAAGCTCATTCGCTTTCTTCAGTAGATTGGTCAGGGGTGAAGCTATTTTTGAAAAGTTCTTGACGAACCTTCGATAATAACCTACTAAACCCAGAAAACTTCTAGTCTTAGTGATGTTAGTAGGCCTTGACCAGTCCCTGATTGCCTTCACCTTTTGGGGGTCCACTTTGATTCCTTCTTTTGTAACCACATGTCCCAAAGACATCACTTCTTCCAACCAAAATTCGCACTTCTTTAATTTGCCATAAAGTTTATGCTCTCTCAGGGTTTGTAACACTATAATTAAATGATCAGCATGTTCATCTCTATCCTTAGAATAGATAAGAATGTCATCCATGAAGACCACCACAAATTTAGCTAGGTAGGGTCTGAAGACTCTGTTCATAAGATCCATGAAGGCTGCGGGAGCATTGGTGAGGCCAAATGGCATCACTATAAACTCATAGTGACCATACCTAGTTCTAAATGCAGTCTTGAGAATGTCATCAGATTTAATCTTAAGTTGGTTGTACCCTGACCTCAAATCAATCTTAGAGAAGACTCTTGCTCCTTGCAATTGATCAAATAAGTCATCGATTCACGGTAAAAGATATTTATCTTTGATGGTGATCTTGTTCAACTCCTTGTATTCCATCCTTTTTCTTTACGAACAACACTGGGGCACCCCATGATGACACACTTGGCCTAATAAAGCCCTTCTATAACAGTTCATCTAATTGAAGCTTCAGTTCCTTAAGCTCAGCTGGGGCCATACAATATGGGGCTTTGGAAATAGGTGGGGCATCAAGGATTAATTCAATTCCAAAATCAATTTTCCTCTGTGAGGGTAATACTGGTAACTCTTTAGCGAAAACATCCTCAAATTCACATGCTACAGGAATATTTTAGCTTTCTCCTCTTTTGCTTGGGTGTCAATAGCATAACACCAATATCCCATACACCTTTGACATAATAGCTTACTTACTTTAATAGTAGAAATAAAGGGATATTATTTTTCCTCTCTCTGCCTATCGAAGAATACTTCTCTCCCTTTTTTATCTTGCAAAATAACCTTAAGATTCTCATAGTCAATCCTAGCTCCATAGGTGTGAACTTACTGGTGCACTGCATCACAGTCACGGTGCCACTCATCTTCAGCTCCATAAACTCTTTCTCCTTTTGGCTTTGGGCCATAACTGGATAAAATTTTGCCCTCAATTCACTTAGGAATTTACTTCAGGTGAATTTAGGCCCTACGAGCTTATCCTTAACAGTATTCCACCAAATATCAACTTCACCAGTTAAATAATACATCCCAATGTTTACTTTCTTTTCTTCTAGCACTTCTACCACTGTAAAGATTTTCTCCGTTCCCCTTATCCATTCCTCCAATACTACTAGATCATAAGTTCCATCATAAACTTTAGGATTGCGTTAGGCTACCCTATCTACTAAGTTATCCTTTTTAGGAGGGGTTTTAGTAGGTACTTGGGGAATTCGCCTCATCAATTTAGCTGCTAAGGCCGACCAGTGGTTCGGGTCCCTAATGTTGTTAGCTAACTCAGAAGCAATCAGTGGCATTTGGTCAAAATTTGGTGGCACATGATGGGAGGTTTGATCACCTGATCCCTGGCCATGATCCGAGACTTCCTCTATATGAACCTCTCCATTGTTGTGCACCAATTCGGACATTCTCATCATACATTAAACAAAACAGTTCAATCACTGGAATACCCAAACATATAACATAAGCATGCCCATCAAATACGTTTAATATAACTTAAAAATTATTGAAAACGAACACAATGTTTAACTATATCATTTCATAACTGCTTATTTACGTATATAACTGCATGTTTATACACATAATCAGCAACACATATTACATCTAACAGACTAGGCAAAGTCAGTTTTGACTCCTACCTTAACCCCAAACACTAACTAGCCCTAAGACACTATGTCCGTCACATAACTAAAAGAGATACGGACCATGTCATCACTGTCAGAATGGATCTAATTGACTATATACAATGTGATATCCTACAAAAACTACATCCATCCAAACTAACCATGTTATAAACAAACAGGGCGCAAAAAGAAAACTACTAACACCAACCCCTAGAACCACCTAACGATCCCTACATCGATTGTAATCCGGGTTGGACTCATCATGAGGCTCTTCGCCAGGATCAAAGCTGCTAGTCAATGCCTCCAACTCGACATCACCAACCTCCTACTCAACCTATTGCTCCACTACCTTCTTGTCAATCTCCTAACCCCACTGTTGCTCTACCATCGCCTCATTAATGTCCTGATCCTCCTTGGGATCCACCTCCTCCTCTGGATGGCCCTCGTCCTCAGAACCAATCACTACTATCTCTGGTGTATCAGGGAGGTTTATCACCACATGAGCCTCCCCAAGACTACCAGGCATCAGTGGGGTTCCTGGTGCAGGTGAGGAGGGTGGTCCCTGTGCTGGTGTGGGGGCTGCAGTTGGGGGATATGCCTGATGTGACGGGAAGATATGTTGTAAAGTCTCCATGGTAATCCCCTTCTGCTTAAACTCCTTCCTTAACAACAACTCTGTAGCGATATTAGTCCAAGCCCCTTGGGCCTGAAACCTAGCCCATCCCAACTTGGCTTCCCTATTACCATGTAGTGATGATAACAGAGCCTAAACTCCACCCACGGATGAGCTGCGGGTAAGGACCAGAGCTGTCTATGTGCACGGACCACAATGCTGTGAAACTCATAGAAAGGGTCGTCTGCGTGAGCCTCTATACTAGCTTGTAGCGGCATGATATGAGTAGCCATAGATACACCCGGCATCATGTTAACACCATATGGGTCCATCTAACAAAGAAAAGATATATATGAGAGGCATACATAACCATAATTAAGGAACATGCAAATGTAAGCAACCTGCATTTCTAATATCGTTACTACACTTCTAATATCACTCTAGCAGTATATAGTAACCCTCACTACTAACCATTCTCACCCTCTTATTTCTAAAATCCACATCCCACAAAGAAAAATCTCAACCTAACTCTGATACCAAATCTGTAACGCCCCAAATGTACATAAATCACTATTTGTGATTCTTTCATTAGTTTTCCTATTAGACATAATAACCCAAATGATCAGGCATTACGACCGTCCAGCAAGCACAAGGATTTGCTTGTACATGATAAACTTAGCTATAATAATCAATGTTTACCATGAAAGGCATTCATACTATCACAACCCATGAGATCATTTAGATAAATATAGAAACTGTTCTAACATCAAAACCATTCAAATATCTCAAGGCTTACACCAAAATATAGAATTCTGACAAACTATACAGTTTTCACACCAAAATATATCACAATACAATGTTATAAACATCTCAACGATAATACACCACCATTTGATATAGACTTCCTGGCTCACTTATTATCTTTAACCTGCCCACCTGAGGGCAATTCACTGAACACTTTCCTAAAACAAAACATGAAAACATTTCGAACTGTAAGCCAAAGCTCAGTACATGTATTCCTATATTCTTAAATGTTCATAAAAAAAAACTGGTTGGCCTCGTATTGCAGTCCATTTTTAATTAAAGACAAGCAATGAGATAAATATGAAACTGCATTGTCAATTATTATCTGATAGTGAACCCCTAGTGACTATTATAATTTGAAGATAAATGTACGCATGCCAAGCTGATCGGGACCTGGCTTGAAGTCGCACGGGTAACTGAAGGGCTATGCCCTATAACTATTAACTGATGGAGTCAGTGATTATCTGAAAAATCACTGATTAACTGATTCATTGATATACTTACCAAAACATTATAATTTTGATAAATACATGCTGATTTCTAAAGATAAAGACAACGAACATACCTGAAATTTTTAAATGTAACCTCACTGAATAATATTATGCACAAAAGTGGAAGCAATGATAAATTAGGCCCTGATTCTATGCAAAATTATCGTTGTAGGAACATACAGTTAGCAAAATATTTATTGCATAGCTAATAATTTAGTAAAAGAAAAGTAAAAGTACAACAGGGCTTAGAAAGAATGACTCAGCACTTAGTCATCAACCTCTAATTATGACTTAAAACCCCAGTATAGAAGCTTAGGAAGTCCTAAAAATCATTCATTTGGAACACCAAGCTTGATTTGTACAATAGAATTCCAAAAATGAAGGTAGAACACAAGCATGTCAGTTTTGGTTCATTCTGCACAGTTTTGGTAAAATGACCATAACTTTCTCCACAGACCTCAGATTAAGGCGATTCAAAAGGAATTTGAAAGCTAACACACTGAACTATTTGCTAGAAATAATCATAATTTTCCAATGGGCTGATCATTACCAGTTTAATCATGAATTCTATCCTGCTTTCCAGAAATTTTCAGCCCTCACTGTTTTAGATTTTCCCTCTTTTTTTTACACAGATCCTCAACTTAAACCGTTTCTTGGAAGCACGTAAACAAGCTTTGGTCCATCCCAACATCATAAAAAATCACCACACCCAAATTCTCTTCACAATCATATCCAATAAATATCATTTTTCAATCAAATACATGTATAAACCAAACATAATACTAGTTTAATCAAAACCATACGTTACTTGCCAAAACCCTAGTTTGTGGCCAACTTGGACTCAGTTCAACTCATTTGAAATCACCAAAAACATCATCATAAACACCAATAAGTTAGAAGATGACCAAATCAAAGATAAAACAATCAAAATCTAACACTTTAACATCAAGCTTGCAAGATTAAGGATTAACCCTAACGTTGGCATGATCCAACCTCAACTCCACCATGATCAACACCAAAATAACTCTTATTTCTCATCAAAATAACATGATCAAATATCACAAACATCAAAACAAGAATCAAAACTAAAATAAAAATCAAAACCAACAACATCAAGTTTCAAGATTACTTACTTTGCTTGAAAATAAGTAGAGAAGGAGGTGATGTTTAGAGGTTTTGATAATGGAGGATGGTGGCTAGAGGCACTAAGATGTCGGGGGGGGGTTGGAGGTCACCAACGTTGGCCCAAAAACTAGCCGAAAACAGCCAGAACTTTATGGGAGCTACTGCGTGGGGGAGAGAGAGAGGAGAGAGAAAACGGAGTTTTGGATTGAGTTGTGTTTTGTGTACTAACCTAACTCTTTGATTAGTTTTCAACTAGTAAAGTAACCTTTTTAGGCTAACCATGGTTAAGCATAATCATGGTAATTAGTTAGGTTAATAAGCAAACTTGTTGGGCTTCAAATCGGCCGAAATAAGTTGGGTTCGGGAATAAAATGCTTCGTAACGATAAGGTTTTTACGAAACTCAAAATTAAATTTTTGTAATGTTACAGAAAATAAAATAAATTACTTAAATTAAACCTCTTAGGGCCTACTATCAATTCTTGTAAAGTTTTCGTTAATGAATTAAATAAATAAATAAAATTCGAAATGTCAAGTGAAGGCCCAAATAAAATTTTCCCCGCCGGGGTGAATAAATGCGATAAATAATTATGAGAAAAAGTTTATGAACATGAGGTAATTAAATAAATAAATATAATTAAATAATTTAGCATTGGGCTATTACATAAGGGTTGCCTAGCCGTGACGTCTACTAACTTGTCAATCTTCGGCAGCGGGTAGCTATCCTTCGGGTAAGCCTTGTTTAAATCCATGAAGTCCACACACGTTCTTCACGTCGCATTAGGTTTCTTTACTAACACCACATTCAAGATCCATTCAGGGCATTGGCATTCTCGAATGTAAGCAACCTCGAACAGCTTCTGTGCTTCAGCGTTAGCCACGGCTGCTCTTTCTGGGCCCATGTGGCGCTTCGTATGGACGACCAGCCTATAGAAGGGAACCACATTTAGTCGGTGCTCCATAATGGTTGCAGCAATGCCAAGCATTTCCTCGGGTTTGAAGGCGAAGACATCCCTACACTCTCGTAGGAGTGAGAGTAGTGACTGCCAATCCAAGGCGGTCACATGACCAAGCTAGACCGTGCGCTCAGGCCATTCCTCCTCAAGTGGATCTTACTCTACGTTATCAGTGGCCTCCAGTTGTGGTCGTGAGGGTTCGGCCGAGCTTAACGTGTGGATGACCAAGGCTTCAGGGACAGTGGGCGGTGGTCTGGCTCTGGGCTGCTTCCCCACCTGGGATGGTCCCTTAGGCCCATATTCCTTCACTCGTTCTACCAGGGGTCGAATGCTCATCAAGTAACACTCCCCGGTAGTTCCTTGGTTATCGTGCATTTCACCCATGCTTCCTTCATCATCCTCAAATTGGAGCTAGAGGAGGTATGGGGCAATGACGGCTTTCAACTTGTCAAGGGTTGGGCATCCTAGAATCACATTGTAGGCCATGGGCACGTCGACGACCAGGAAGTCAACCTCCAGGTCCCTATCCTTAGCTTATTTCCAAAGCGTAAAGGGAGGCGAATCATGCTCGTCGGGATTCACCTCCTATCCTCCGAAGCCTAACATGGGGTGCCCTAAGGGGACGATGTCACGTCCTGGGTTCGTGAGGTTCTTTAAGCAATCCCAAGTGATGATGACAATGGAGCTTCCTGTATTGATCAGAATCCTCCGTACAATTGTCCTAGATATTTTCATCTCAATCATCAAGGGGTCATTATGTGACGAGGCGAAGCGTAGGGCTTCCTTTCCGCCGAGTACCTGTTGCGCGCCTCTAAGATGAGCCCTCCATGTTGACCGGGTCATACCCTCTGCGTAGCCTCCAATAATAGCGGCCACAACTTCCGTCGAATACTCTTCATCTCGCTGCTAGGGCTGTGCCAGCTCCTATTCTCTACGAAGGAAACGAGGGCCTCTCTTTAAAAAATGGTCGATTTGAACCTTGTCTGCCAGTTCATGGAGGGCTTTCTTCAGCTCACGAAACTTATTAGTGGTGTGCCCATAGTGCTCATAAAACTCACAATATTTTTGGGCGTTCTGGGCTTCGGGGGTGCAGCCATTGGTGGCAGTCTTCGGAGTGTGGGATGTTCCCTAACCTTCATGAGGATGGTTTTGGCATCTGTGGTGAACTGGGGGTCGATTGTCTTGAGCTGTGGCCTCCTGTTTTGGGGCCAGGGATTTCTGTCACTACAATTAAGATTCTTATCCCCAGGGATTCTAGCTTTCTTCGGGGCATCGGAGCTGTTAATGTAAATCTCCGTGGCACGAATGAAGTTCGTGGCCTTTCTCAAGGCCGCGGACAAGGTGGTCTCCTTTTGCTCGGCTAAGGGGAACTTAAAGTGCCCGCTTTTGAGGCCATTCATGATGGAGGTGTACGCCACCCCATCTTCCAGATCCGAGATTAACACCGCCTCCTAGTGGAAGCACTTAACAAATTCAACGAGAGACTCATGCGGCCATTGCTTGATCTTAAAAAGGTGGATGCTGGTCCTCCTCTCTTTCCGACTTGTGATGAATTAGGTGACAAATTTGTCAACTGGGTCTTGGAAACAAGTGACAGTTACCGTGGGCAGGCCGTTAAACCATGATTGCGTTACCCCTTTCAAGGTAGCAGGGAAATAACGGCAATATGTAGCGTCGTCCACATCTTGGACGTACATCTGTGCGTTATAGACCCCCAGATGCTCTTCGGGGTTTTTTGTCCCATCGTAAAGGTTCATCGTGGGCATCTTGACCTTCCTGTAACACAGAGTAATAATGATCTCTACGTTGGATGGGGTGGAGAAGGGAAGTGTTGCTGGTCGAGCACTGGTCCCCGAAGCTTTAACGAGAGTTTTGGGATGGTATTTAACTTCGACAACAGAGAGACGTCTCCTACCCCGGCTGTGCCTTGAGGTCCCTGCCGAGGACCAGGCGGTTCTGGGCCATGGGTCCCCACCGAGGGAGGACTTTGGCACAATCACGGCAGGAGCGGCACTCCGGCTTAGGCCGCTACCTGCCCGAGGCCTCCCCTCAAGGATTAGAAGTCTATTTTTGTTCTTTGAGCCAGGCGGTCCACCTGGAGTGAGTCGCATAAGGAGTGGAGGCAGTGGTGGACTTGGCCGTCTGCCCCTAGATGGGGCAGCCGCTTGGCCTGGCTGAGGTAGCCGTGTGCTAATCATGATGCCCTGAATAGGGTTGACCACCCTAGTTTAACCGAGATGCCTCTCGTTCCCTCTCTGTGGAATGAGGAGATGGTACGTGCACCTGCCAATGGGAAGGCTCGCAGCCAGCAATGGGCACGTAGTTAAAGTGAGGAAGGGGCCTTGTCGAGTTTACAGCTTCCATGGCTCGTTTAACCTACTCTGAGACCTACCGAGTGATGGTTTCTGTCATGACAGACATGAAATTTTTCAGGGTGTCAACTCTAACATACGCCCCTCTCTCGGGAGGACGCGGACTAGCTGATCGGTGATTTACCTGTGAACTCTCCGAGGCATCCTGCATCTCAAGAAGTGCAGAGGTGTTAACCGCAGGGGCCTTTTCCTTCCGAGTCCGTGCCCATGTAGCGTCACTTACAACCATCATTACCACTCTATCTTTACAGAAGGCGCCAATATGATTCTAGAGATTCTTCGAGTGTGCTGAAGGTGATGACGGGGATTCCGGAGAATCTCTTTGTATGTTGTTGATGCTGACATGGCACGAAAGAATGTGCGTATCTGACAGCACGTGAGCAACACCTGACGTCCTTTCTTTACAAGCTTCGACTTGCAGAAAGGGCACCCCTGGGTTGTGGATCAGGGAACGCCTCTTCGACGGTCAAATCAGTCAAAGGTCTAAGTCAACGTAGAGAGACAGATAGAGAAGATATAATATGAGATCAATAGAAAGTCTGACTGCCAACCCCCTTTCGGAGGCAGATAGGTGACTATTGATAGTCCCTTTGGCAAGGGGTAAAACAGTAATCTTACCTAGGTACTCCGGATGGGCCGCCGGTTTAGTCAAAAAGGGTCCTAGGCAGAGCCTCTATGGTTCCGCTTGGGGCCCATTTTCTATAGTGTGGGGCTAGTTTGTGAGTTAGTTAATATAGGCCCAACGGAGAAATCTTATTTCGCCAATCAATTTTATAAAAATATGTTATAGTATTATGATAAAAAGGGCCTCTCTATATGGCTGATCTCATCATGTTAGACCTGTTTTTCACAATTTCTTGCATCCAATCTCTTTATTCAAGATCATAATAATTTCAAATTTTAACATCAAATAAAGCTTCTTTGTCCCAACTAACAAACTAATACACACCAGGCACTGACACCATTCTCAACAAAAGCATTTATTTACTCCTAAAAAAATATAGTATACTGACAACATCCATCCAACACAATTAGGTCAAGTTAGCTCCAAGTTCTAATTACGTTGGTAAGGGTTAAGGACTAATTGTTTCTAATCCGACCTCTGGCCCACGATTGTTAAACCCTGCGTTTCAGTCAAGTCCAGTATGAAACCCACCCAATAAAAACTTCCAAAGCTTGCTTTTCTAACTTCTAAAATGAAACTTGCTTCAGGATCTAAAATTTAACAGTCCAAGTTGAGTTCGAACCGCCGTTGGCTTCCACTATAAGACTATTTAACACTTGAACTTGACCATATATA
>NCQV01086517.1:82-10626 GCA_002740545.1 Lophocereus schottii
TTAAAATGTACGGTTAAGTATGCATAACCATGATCCGCATCAGAGGCTGATGTGAGTACTAAATTGGCATTCTTCAATCCAACCCATAGTTGATTGTTAGACACTAAAATATGGTATTCTGGTTACATCAATACAATCGGAACTGATCACACTTGTACCTTATCTATGTCCCAAGTTAAAGTGACATAGACCTGTTTTGGACCTAGGCTTTGATACGACCACCAACAACTTCAGTAGTTGAGAAATTGACACATTCAAGTGATTCAAGTGGCATAGTCTTTTACTCTTTTGCATTTAACAAGTTCTGTAGGATGGATGGACAGCACTAGAAGACGATGTACTTCCAGATGGTTACAAGGTCAAAAAGGTAGATGACATATACTACCTGGCCTATGCCATGGGCAGGATGCCCTATCTCTGGGGAGATGATGCAGAAGACTTTAGTCCAGAAAGATGGCTTGATCACAGTGGAGTTTTCCAGCCAGAGTCTCCTTTCAAATTCATTGCATTTCACGTGGGTACAATATGTTTTCCCTTCTATTCTGAAAATTCAAGTTATATTTATCTCTAACATATATGTAATTGCATAGGCTGGCCCTCGGATCTGTTTAGGCAAAGATTTTGCTTATAGGCAGATGAAGATTGTTTCAATAGTGCTTGCTCAACTCTTTTGGTTTGCGTTGGCTGATGAGAATTGAAGGGTTACTTACAGGACTATGCTTACGCTTCATCTTGATGGAGGCCTCCATGTTTGTGCATTGCCAAGGTTCCAAGGATAGCAATATGCTAATGCTAAAGAGAAACACATAGGCTCATTTTGCTTGTCGAGAAAAGACTGCCCACATTTTGATCTCATTTGATGCTTAAGCAGCATCTATACCGGATGTTGTTTTGGCAACAATATGTTATACGTGATGGTGCTTGATTAGTGACAATCCTTTCGTAGAAGCTGGGATGTGGAAATGGAGAGCTACTTTGGACAGTAGGGATCAACTTGATAACTTCATTCCGTTTAAGTCTTAAGGAAGCTAATTTGACTGTGTTTAAAGCGTGTTTATGTTGTATTGGTCAATGGGTAGTAGCCTGCAACATTACTTCCAATAAAGTGTAATTACTGTCAACATAGTTGGAGGTTCTTTTTTTTTGTTTTTTTTTGTTTTGATCATTCCCCATATTTCAATAACTTGCCTCAGCCACTCAACCGAGTAGGGTTTGGGGAGATCCATATTGTTGGCAGACCTAATGTTTTAGGCCCGACGGCACTAAGGCCACTTAAGACAGCTTCCCTGATTGTTCCCCCAACCTATATAAGGAGGTTTCAGGGGATCAATTAAGGTTACACACGTGACACAGAAACCACACTCTCCCCTCCCCTCTCACGGCTGCCCAATCATCCATCGGGCTTTGGGGTTTAGGATGTGAACCCTAAAGGCGACTCTGGTAGCCGCCTCACATTCAGTACCGATGTGGGCTATTCCCGACAGTCAACTTCCGCAATTCAAATAAGTCATATTTGTCTAACACATATCGAGACAATCTTACCCCTATGCAATTTTTCACGTATTTGATTATGCAATATCCTTGCTATTTTGGTCAAACCCGACCAAAATAGTCCATCATCACGGGGATATGCAGGAGATCGTCAGCCTAGGTGTAAATTATAATGCAATGCAATGTAACTAACATCAAAATTATAATCAATCTTCTTCTACTGACTGCATGTAATCTCATCACAATCATGGATTCAAAATGTGGTCGGTAAGTGACGAGAAGCCCGCATCCGAAAGGATTTTGAGTTGATCAAACTGCGTTTTTACTGCGATATGGAACGAGATTTCTACATTAGAGCAATTTTTTCATGTCGTCGTGACCAAAATGCAATCGCGACTGAAACCGCATTTTGAATCCTGGATCACAATGCATCGCATCCAACCAAACGTGACATAAACATATCTGTTGAGAAATGCTTATACTACCGAACCAAAAGCAATCATGTTATAGAAAGGGTGGACAAGATGCTACCCTGGAAAGTAGAGCCAACACCAATGAAACTTCAGTGACTCTGCCAAGTCTGACTTGATGATGCCTTTTCCTCAGCTTTTGGATTCCTGCGTCAACATGATTACTTACGTAGAGAAGTTCATATGCAGCAAATGAGATTGATTAAGCATAGTACACCACAAGAACCCTACAAATTGAATTGTTGATCATTTTAGCTTCAATAACTTCAGCATGCATAGTCATTCATCAACCCAACATGTATTTTCAGAATGGTGTGCGCGTCAAATAAATTCTGGAATGTTCCATTTCTGACCCTCTTGGGGGGGGGGTTGTTTAGTATTCCTGTTTCTGAAGCAAATCTGGCATGCTATGTCCAGATGCTACACACACACAGAAATTGGAGAGTGGAAGCAGTACATAATATGATAAACTGGAAGTAAAATAAGTAAATAAATAGAGGCAAAATTTTGATGAGAGAGAAAAATGAAGTTGTTAAAGAGAGGGAAGAAAACACGATCATGAAGCGTAAGAAGAAAGGGCATGATCTGCTGAATTTGGGGCAAATCATATTGACATTGATATTCGGGTTTGGCGGTGTGGCCCCGTAAGTGACTTTGGAGGTTTGCTCTAATTTTCCATTTATTTCTTTGTGTTTTTTTTTTCCATCTGTTCTGGTTTGAACTTTGGATTTGTTAAAAAGGGGTTAATTTTTTTAGATTTATTCTTGTTCAAAATTATCAATGTAGCTAATAGATGACTTTTGATTAATTAACTTTCTTTTTCAATTAAAAAAAGGGGATTAAATGAATCATTGGCCACATTAATTTGGTTCAATGAAATATAAATGAAATTTTAGGATAAGTTTGGGTAGACTATTTAATTTTGAGTTCTCAAAAAATTGCCTATTTTGTGCACAAATAAAGTCTGGTCATTTAAGTTAAATCAATTGATAAAGGTTGATTTATTTCCGTTTCACTATCTCTCCTTGATTGAGAACCCAGATCCAACAATTATTTTTATTATGGGGAGAAGCATAGTTTTTTTTTTTTTTTTAGCAGCCCAGTGTACAAGCATCCCGCGTTCATGCAGGGTGCGGAGAAGCATAGGTTTTCATTAGTGGAATTACTACATCTTCCCTGGAATACTTATTATTCTCAATCATTTTTATTTGGAGGGTAATTTAACTTAATAATTTTAAAACTAATCACATAATTCCTCCATAACTTTTTTTTTATATGAAGACAAGACTATTACATATACTTGAATAACAAGAGTGCATGGCTTAACGTGCTTTAATTATTTTTCACATCTGTTTTCCAAGAAAACCAATCTACTTTCTTTTTTCTACATTAATGTACATCAAGACTTATTTATGTACGTAATTGTAATAACCATCACATAATATCATCCATTATGAATGCATCCATACAAATATATACGACCTTACACTTGGACAGAAAATCCAGATTCAAATCCATACCCTAAACTCTCGTCAAAACCCTTTTTTCGGGGTTTTTTTGGGGGGGGGGGAGGACAGATACGCATACATGGCGTAAGGAAGCGTTGCGTACTTTTACCAAGTACCAACCATCTCACAAAGCTAGAAAGGAAGACCAAACTCTGTAAGCCCAAGAGTCGCAACATCACATTCCATGCGAGCTGACAAATTCAAGGAAACCCAAGAGTTTCATTCACTTCAAGTTCATCAACGTAATCTGGTAATCTCAAATCTTGCTGAAACACGAATCCGTCTATAACATTACATGCGATCCTCTGGGTTCACAGTGTAGAAAGATCTACCAAACTGTAATAATTTCCTTCACTTAAACAAACAAAATTGGACAATGAGGGGGGCTACAGCCTAACTTCTATCAACACTGAAGAATGTACAACTCAATCAAGTCAAAAATAAATTTGCCTAAACACCCCCTATCCCTGTAGTAAAACTACTACTTTGTGCACTCGTGCGTGTTGTACATGAGACTTTAATGATACATAATATACAAACGATAGGGGGGCAGTATGTGTGGACTGTAGAAAATGGCATCTCGACCATCTGGAAGTAAAATGTTGTGCCCTGGCAGTATAAATATTGCTCCTGTTTTACATACTCTATATCATATCTGATGAATACATATATCATGTGCAACCTTCATTTTATGAGGGGGCTGAGCCCATCGCCTTCCCATCCCAGCTTGAGCATTTGATCGACCACTTTTAAACTCAACTACAAGTAGGATAAAAAAAGTCAAACAACGACCTGAGGATGAGCTTCTGAGCAAGACAATTGAACTTCTATCCTCTTCCTGTGAGTTCTACCCTAGCAAGACTAACACATCATGGATAGCAAACAATCGTATGTACTCAGGAAAGTTGAATGATGAAAGATGAAAATGCAAAACTCGAACTCACAGCTGGGTCGGTGAAAATTATCAACTGCTTATCCATTGTAGACACCAAAAGATTAGTGTTGTCCTTGTTCAGAGCAATGGCTGTGATATCCTGTCCTGTTTGAAGCTTCAAAGTGTGCAACACCTGTCATCAGAGACTTGTTAGAAGGGAAAAACCTCGTACATGAATCAGAATCCTCGCATATATTGATTAAATGATAAACTACAAACAAAATCAACATGCTTGTCTGTAAATGTAACAAACATAGTTGCAATACAAAAGAAATTTTGAGTACCTTTAGAGTATAGAGATCGAGAAAGCAAACTGCAGGCGACGATACATCCAATCTACACTTATCCTGTTTCTCATTGGATCCCGGAGAAAGGGTTTCATTTCCTTGTCGCTTTGACTGGCAAGACCTGTTAGTACCAAATGATCCTTCCTCAGAACAGGAGTTCATTCCGACCAAAGTAGTCTGTCCATCAAAGGAAACCTCCATGCAGCTGATGGTTCCAGAAAAAGGAAGCTGCACACTAGCAACAACTATGCCATTAAGAGTGAAGCTGCTGAGTGTATGCTGGGTTTCATTCCAAGCCATAATAATGCCATCAGACGAAAGACAGACAGCATGGGCCTCCACACCAATGAGCCTTCTGATCAGGCGACCCCTTCTGATAGAATGCAAGAGAACATCGGATGACTGAGAGCAAGAAACAACAATACCAAGATCCGAGCTGACGCAACAACAAAGAACTTCTCTAAGGTGGCCCCGCAAAACATGCATGGGCCCCTCAATGCGCCGCCTACGCCTTTTATCTGCCATGATATTTGCCAAGGCATTACTGCTGGTTGAAGTTGGAGTGCCTGGAGCTTCTGAAACATCAGCGGAAAGAGAAGTGACCACACGATGTATCCTCCAAAGCAATACTGTAGTGTCTCGAGATCCAGTCACCAGGTAACTGCTATCTGATGAGAGGGCCAAACACGTCACAGGAGCACAGTGCCCCACAGCAGTCTCAAGGGTCTTTGCTCCATCCGCTGATATTATCCTAATACTATTGTCAGCATGCCCACCTGGTCACAACACATATTGAAATAAGAATTAGGCGAACAGTCTCATAAGAAAAAGGTAATATAATTCATTGAAAGTCATCGAAATAGTACATTATCAGTTCCATAGATATAGGGAAACAATGGCGATGAGGCATTTTAAAGCAATGCATGACATGGTCAGCAAAAATCAAAGTAAATAAAAAGAAATCTAGTTGAAAATCTAAAGCATGTCCAGGCATTTCATTCCAAGTCAATGTTAGAGTTGGTAACAAGCAGCCGGGTAGAACCATGAAGTACCAAAGCTTTGCTTTGAGGCAATAGTTCCATTAAAGCCTAGAATTAAGATCCATCCAGGCTGAGAAATCAGCATTTGAGCTGGCACTTGAATCCGTCCAATTGCAGACTCAGAAACATCCTAACTCAAACTCTAATAACTCCAATAAAAAGTCCGCATAAAGTGCATTGCGAAATGATTCCATACAATTTAGTGAAGTGGATATAATAAGATTACTAACAAACCAAGACATGAGTTTAAATGAGCCCAAAGAGTGCTTTACAGTCTCTTAGGCAGCCCTTCTTAATGAGTCACTCGTTAGTTATGAACTCTCTCAAGAGCAAGGGACAGTAGGTATGCTAGGGACAAGATTCACTGCATCAGCAATATTTATTTAAGTCAACAGAGTTCTTCTGTGACTGAGCACTTGATTCCAACTAGAAAATTCTTAAAGGCAGAGCTTGAGATAATGTGTTTCGGAAAGATACGTACGAGGCATGATTTAGAAGGTACATATTGAGGACATAATATGATAGCATTCCAAGCGCTATGAGGGAGAAAATTAGATAGTGGAAGACACAATATCATTACTGACATCTGAGACTCCTTGAAAACATGTGAGATAGATTTTGCTAACCACAAATTTCATCAGGGTAACACAGCAGTGGAATGATAGCTCATGGAGAACGTCTGCCCAGCTAGGCAATGGATTCTGTCATTGATTAGGGAGCTCACATAAAGTTATTGACGAGATTGCTCAGGAAGAAACGAAGAACCCTTGAACTATTTGGCGTGAGAGAAACAAAAGAGCCTTTGAAGGAGAGGAGACACGTCTTCAATGAATCAAAGATAATCTCATAAAGACTTTTTTTCTGGGCAGTGCAAACTTTTGCCAATCTTCTTCCGATGTCACTGATTTTGCGGATAGGTTCGATCTTGGATGTACATAACCCTTTTGTAGGATGCTTGCTTGCATCCATCCTTTTATTCATATTTTATTTTATTTTTTGATAAGGAAAAGAGTTATATTAAAAGATATATGAACTTTGGTCATATTTTATTAATATGTTCTACTCTTTTTCCTTATCAGAAAAAAGAAACGAAGAACCCTTGGACAAAGGGCTTTAAGTGGTTTTGCTTATCAAACCAAGCGCCCCCCCCCCTTCCGGGCAGCGCATAGGCCAGCCAAAAAAAGGGAATGCCCTTCCCATTGAAAGATTGAACAACTCCCTCTTAGAGATGGTGAAAGTATGGTGCATAATCGTCAATAACAAACCAACCTGAACTATCACCTACCCTTGATCAACTTTGACTAAAGAAAACATATTAATTTCCAGCAATCTAATGTGGTAGTGTAGTTAAGCAGTTCAATAAAATCTCTTAATTGGAGGTCCCACAGTCATTTTGAATTACTCAAGTTGCAATTACAAGAAGCTTGTAATAGAAAGTAGCATCTTAACAGCACTCTAGAGTACAAAAAACAAAAAACAAAATAAAATAAAATAGTATTACCACAACTTAAGTGATCTTCCAAAGGCACTTAGCTTGCCTATTTGCTCTACTGATTCAGTCACTCGGGGTGACATGATAGAACATACTCAGTCAGTCTATATTCTGAGTTCAGAAACAAAATTTCACAACTTTATGGCAGTTCCTATATGTTGTCATGCTCCCCCTGTCTCATAAAATCAAAGAGAAATTTCCTCTATGGGTGTCCCGTAAGTATTGTCAAAATCTCCTTGTTGAGTAAAGAAAATGACTTTCATTTGAAAGAGTACAACAATAAATTATGTCTCCTTATTTTCTCAGATATCGAAAGCCTGACAAAGTTTTGAGGACAGAGGGAGTAGAAGTTGACAAATCACATTTTGCATTTGCCCTTCAATAAACAGACTTTATTTGCTTATTTGTTTTAATTTGATCTGCAGTTTATGTTACTAGAATAATTCCAGCACATCCATGAT
Source organism: Lophocereus schottii (assembly GCA_002740545.1). Lineage (NCBI taxonomy): Eukaryota > Viridiplantae > Streptophyta > Magnoliopsida > Caryophyllales > Cactaceae > Lophocereus > Lophocereus schottii. The sequence goes on from NCQV01086517.1 coordinate 7,766, forward strand.
TTTGGGCTAAAGAGGTCATTGTGACATGGTAGCCACCTCTGGCTCCGTTTCGATGCGTTCCCTTGAAGTTTCTAACAAAATAACTTAATTGAATCACACAAACAGATTAGAAGTTAAAAGCAAGAGTCTCAATAACTTAATTGAATCACACAGTCAGAACAGAAGCCAAAAGCAAGAATCTTATAAATGAGTGCAAAGGAGTAAAATTCATACCAGTTACAATCTCTTTATCACTGGATATAGCTACTACAGCTGAGCTTCTGATTCCTGAAGCAGGGAATGCCAACGCTTGAGGAAATTGCCAGTCATCAGAGGAAGCCCCGGTTGGCCCTCTGAACATGCGCATCAATGCTCCACCAGATGAGCTGGTTGTAGCCTTCCCATGTTGGAAAAGAAAAGGTGCACCCTGGCCATCAGGAGTATTTGGCTGCCATTTGTGTTGGGCCACATAGGCAGCCGGAGCATGCAGATCAACAATGATAACAGAATCTGAGGAAGCATGCATCGCAGATGCAGGTAAATTGCAGCGCTCGGGCATGGGAACCACAAATGGTTTGAGCTCTCTCGGATTCCGAAAGATAGTCTGAAGAGCAAATTCCATTAAAAAAGAAAAGACAAATGGGATCATCGTTATTAACTGCACACAGTATGAGAAAAGAAACTCGCAGAATCCAGGATAAACTGAACAAAAATTAAGTGGAAGAAACTCTACGCATACCGAAGGCAAATGTCGTACCATTTGATAATTTATGGTGTATGTACTAAACACAACAATGAAGATCAACGTATGATTTCATTAATTCAAAATTTCAAATAGAAAGGTATTCAGCCGAATCCTAAGCAGTAATTGTTTTCTTTCAAAATGCAATACTGGAAAAAAAAAAAAAAAATAGAGATGTGAAGCATTGAATAATTTCAGGGAGTGTTCATCTCGAATGAGCTTTTGGAGGAAACAGAACAGGAATTATAACCAGTAAGATCAATAAGTCTCAAAAGAAGACTTTCTATGACTTCCTAAAAGGGCCCACTGATCTATTTTTGTTTTCGAGAATTTTACAATGCATAGTCAGGTGTGAATATTTTCACATGGTAAATAGCATTATCTTTGCATCAAATGCCGCCTTTTTAGCTCGACAAGCTTTATCGAGAAACACCAGTACATCTATGAATAACTGGCTACATAAAAACTTCCTCAAGAAGCACTTATACCTCAAAAATTACCGCAGCAAAAGATTTCAACATTTGGATTAGCAAAAACAACTCTCCTCAGGCGCTTTGTGGAAACCTTTAATCTAACTCTTGCTCAAGTGCACCATCAAACTGTAAGTGCTTGCATTTCGGATGCATGTATTGTTTCGTAGGATGCTTTCTAATTTCTATGCATCCATCTCTTAATCATTTTTTATACACACACTATTTTTTAATAGTCATCAGAAATTGTATTAACAAGACACCAAGGGGATGCCCCAATAAGGCCAACTCAAACGCGCACATGGAGGGCACGCAAATTCAAACATAAGTAGTGCATGCACTTAGAAAAATAACAATAATAATAGTACATACATACATACATAAATAATATAACTGCAGCTTTGAGTTCAGCACACCTACCTGCATTTGAAGAACCTCAGGTAATGGCATTCTTTTCACGTGAGGAACAGTCAAAAGCTGAGATGGTGTTTGCCCAAAATAAGCAATTTGATCTTGAGTGGCACGTTGTTGTAACTTAAAAACAGAGGAAAAAAAAGTCAAAAGGACTGGAGCAAGGAGGGAACGTCATTTCCTTATCTTTCAAGTAGCCAATTGTAAGTGAAGAAGATACCAACATAGAGGAAGGCATACTTACTGGGTCTGAGATTTTGTCAATATCAACTGTTCCTTCATATGTAATGTAGAAGAAAACATTATTGGCAGCTATAGCCTCTTTTCCCCGTTGTTTGTACCTGTTTATTAATGCCATAATATTTTTTCCGTTAAGGACAGCAAAGCCTTTTTTTGGGGGGGGGGTGGAGGAAGTTTGCATTTCTACAAGCAGTAGCAGTGAAGACCCTAGTGTAGGAGGTAATGAAAAGCTTGCATGTTAACAGCAAAATTCACCTCAGACACACAAACACGCACATGCAAACAAAAGCGAGGAAGCCTACTAATCATAATTTACCCAAATATGAGGTCAATCCACTCGTGCAAATGAGCAGAAACATGCTCACTTTCCAGAGCCATCCTATGTTTATGGATAAAATCAACAGGATTTTCAGCCCAAGGAGGGAGCTTGACAGAATCTGGATAACAGGAACAAGAAAACATATTAGTTGGTCGTCAACAAGGTAGCAGTATTAATGGCATATACATATATATAGGACATACCAAGTTTTTCTCCCAGTTGGGTAGTACCAAATTCAATTGAGTTCTCATTGGTTAACACTTCAGGGAGATAAAACAGCTCTGGAACCTAGGATGTCAAACACAACCATTTCACAAACTCAGAGAATTGTATGAAGCCGATAAACAGTTTGGCCCTTGGATATTTTATAAAATTATGGAGCATCAGAAATGTACCAATTCCTTCACATCGCTCATGTCCTCTAGAACTCCATCCCACGTAGCACCAACATCAAAAAACATCCTGTCGGCTTGGTCAAATTTTCCGCCTTGAAGTTGAATAGAAAGAGTCGTAAAAGGCTCCAATCGAACAAGGTAGTACAACACCTATTCAAGAAGTACCATCCATTTTATATACTGATAAGCAAGAACCGCATGAAAAATCATTGACGAGATAGCAAGAGTCAATAACATCAAAATCAATACACATTTCCCTTCAACTCATCAACCACTAAATTGGAGAACCAAATCCATATATATAT
>NCQV01086529.1:7652-24629 GCA_002740545.1 Lophocereus schottii
TAATATACCACTAAGGTTTAAAAATAGTCTAATATATCACTAAAAAAATATAAGGTATCTAATATGCTATTGTTGAGTCCCACAGACCGACTAGAACAATTAAATCACAAGAAGGGGGGAAAAATTCAAGGCTTCAATTCAAGCACTCCCAAACTCTCCCTCCCTCATTCATCTTCTCCCCCAGCCCGAGAATGCTCCCCTGAAACAAACCCTAGAAATTCGTCAATGATTCCACGTAAGAACTCGCAAAATTGAACTCCTCTTTACAATCCACACTTGATTTCACAACCCAGGCACCCAAAAATGTCTGGTTCACCGGCACAAAGACCAATTCATGCATGCAAGTCACGCCCGTATTTTTTTTGATTGTGAGAGGCTATGCAATTGTGATTTCAGATGCATGATTATTACTAGCATGACTGTGAAGAATCCGATTCGACAATATGCTAGATGAAAACGTTTTGATAAGCCTAAGGGATGTGATTTTTTTCAATGGGTGGACGATTCCCTCTATGACAAAGTGAGGTCGAATGTAGTTAGTTTGATGATGATAAATGAAAGTTTGCTAGCAAAGAGCGAGCAGATGATGAAGTTCATGAAGGATTGGGAATGTGACAAACAAAATTTGACAAGAATGAAGGAAAAAAAAAATGGCTTTGAAGATGGAGGTGAAAGCATGCCATAACAGAGAGAGGTCAGTGATTCGGGTTATGTTGTTGTTTGTTGTGATTGTTGCCACTAGCTATGTTGTTGGTGCTGGGAGAATGATGTAGAAGTTGATAGGGTAGGAAAGTTTGGGAATTTTTTTGGTGTAAAATTTCATTTTGCCAAAGCTCTGATTTGGGTTGGATGGTTTTGGGGGATGATTTGGGTCGGATGCTTTGATTTAGGTAATTTAAATATGTTAGCAAGTGGTGATTGTACTGCAAAGAAATCAATCACAGAGAAACTGAGTATTGTCTTAAAATGATCTGATTAGTTATGTTGTAGTGTAGTATAGCAATCGTCTTTCATTGACCAAAGAAATGTATTTTGCAAAGAGATCAATGGAAGTTGTGTTTCATTATTGTTGCAATTGTTTACATGTTGATGCAGTTATTCCAGCATTATTGTTATTCTGAACATCAACTGAGTTTTGACCATGGCAATACTGCTGCTTAATTTACTTAAAAACAATTTGTATAACTCAGTCATGGAGAATTAGAACTTAAAACAGCAGAATGACATCTTGATTAGGAGCCATGTCTAAATTTGCAGCTTTATTGTTTAGTCAAAGATGACCAATGCACAGCATAATTAGAACTAAAAATAGAGCCTTCAAATTGACAGCCATGTTTGAATTCACAACACAATTAGAACTGAAAACAAGGCCTTAAAATTAGCAGCCATGTCTGAGGATACAACACAATTAGTACTAAAAATAGAAATTGAGGATTGCGAGCAGAATTATAGAACATAAAGAATAGTTCAAATTGTGATGATGGTGAGTAGAATTACACAACCTAAATTTGGCAGCCTTATGACAGTAGTTCAGCTTCTTCCTTAGCTCATATTGTGAGCAGGAAACTGAGGAAGAAGCAAGACTACAATAGACCAAAAACTATTTATAGAACTTAAAGAATAGTTCAAATTGTTATTCCCAAAAAAGAAGCCTTTGCTCAGATTTGGGAGGCCATGCATCCCAAATTGTCAAAGTTTGGGTCTCTTGTGTTGGAACATCTTCCCCACTTTGAGAAGTCCTTGGTGCTCTCTTGACTGGGAGCTTCCCCAATTGACGATGAACATAAGCATTACTAGCAGCAATAGAATAAGCTATGTCACCAACAGAAGCATCAGCAACAGCAAAATCAGAAACCAATTGAGTAGTAACAGCAGGAGATTGAGGTGGAGTACTTGGTTTAGCTGCAGCAACAATACTTGAGGAAGCTAAACTTGGTGGCTGAAAAAAAAAAAAAATAAGACATTGGCATAAAGCCAATGAGGCACAAATGTAAAAATGTAAAGATTTTTATCACCTTATACTTGCATGTCTTCTTGTTATAGCCATAGCTTCCAAGAGTAGAGCGCTTGACTGTCCCTCTAACTCTAGGTACATTTCTATACTGTGTATGAGATCGTACTTCCCCTTCCTCTACCCTCCCTTTAAAATTATAGTAACCTCTCTTTTTCGTTTTGAATTTAGGGGCAATAATGGGCTCATATTTTGATGAAGCCCACATGTTTGAACCATTGCATGGTTGTAATGTAAGTGTCTAAGTGTTTCTTAGCATCTCAATGCTATAGAAGTAACAGATAAATGAGATTGGATTCAACTTCTCCCCTCTCATCACTGCTAAGGCATGACAACGAGGAATTCCACTCAACAACCATGCTCCACAAGTGCAAGTCGTTCCCAATATGTCCACCACAAATCCTTCACTACCATGCTTGACATTGTACATACCATTGCCTCCTGGACTAGCTTGCCACTATCATGATTAGGTTTTCTCCTCTTCTATCTTCTTCAAAATTATGGGACATATCAAGAGATCTAAATGATAAGCAATCCTCTTCTTGGATGCAACCTTTGTCATGATTGAATGAAAGATGTCTTCTATCATGGTTACCATAAGCTTAAACCTATGCTCTATGATGAATACATTAAAGATCTCAGCCATATTGTTGTTAATTGAGTCACATTTAGCATATTCTTTGAAGAAAATCCTATACAAATGCATCGGATCCTTATTTTCTAATGATTGCCATGCAACAATATCAAGATCTTGCATTTCCTTCACATATTTGTTGTAGTGCACTTCATGGGATGACTTTGCTATTTTCTAAAACACATCTATATACTGTAACCCTTTATATTTCTTCCTCAAATTTGCATATACATGTCATGCACATAATCTATGCTCAGCTTGAGGTAAGAAATGTGCAATTGCATCCACAAGATCCTAAACAACAAATAACAACATAAATCTCATTAACTGTGAACATAACATAATCATATGTAGGGTTAAGTTTTTTTTTTTAAAAAAAAACCATATATCTCATTACCTTCTGTTGGTCTAAATAATCGTTCGTCCTACTCCATCTCCCATATCCAAGTCTTCATGCAAGTACTGTACAAACCACAACCTTGTCTCCTTACGCTCCACATGTACCATGCCCCAAGCAACAGGGTCCATCTGGTTGTCGGCATCCTAACCAACAGCACATGACACTTGGCCATTCCAGGGCCCCTTTAAGAAACATCCATCCAAAGATAGCACTATTGTGATTTTCCACGTGTGCAACGATTTATTGTTATAACGTTAACGGGTGTCGATCCTTAGGGATGGTTGTGAGATTAGATTACTAAAAATTTCTAAACTAATTTAAAAGTTATTCTACCAATTACTAGACTATTAATGGAATTGCAAGCTCTAACAAGCAAAGGTGAAATGAAAAATAAGAATAAAGCACCAAACTGTAAATAAGTTGAGCCCACAACACTTATCTGTAATGATTTATTTTTCATACAAATGACGGACTTCCATTGATGCATAGCAAAGTGAAGAAGCAGAGCAAAGCAAGGCCCATTTAAAATCAATTGAAACCATAAATTTGATGCTAGTAGAGAACCCTCTTCATTCAAAAAGCACTCGTAAAATGCGAATTCAATAAAAGTAACCTAATTTGCATAATTTCTGGATGTAATTTTTTTTTTAAGGATCTGCAACTGGAAAAAAAAAGAAACAGAAAGAACTGCTACTCTACTCTATGCTAATCCCTACTCGACGCCTAATTTTTGCTTTGACCTACGCTGGTATGCTTGCCCTATTCTCGAACTCCCCATCGATTTTTTTGTAAGTTCCATTCAACCCTCCATCCTCCTTCAATTGCTTCGAAACGTCTGAGTGCTGACGATTAATGATGGACTATGAATGAAGAAAGAGAAGCAAAATGAAGGACAGATGAAGAGATTGGGAATCGGGAACGCCATGGCTGCCCTGAGGGGGACGAGGAGCTGGCTCTGTGTTTGGTCTGCTTTCAGGTTCTGGGTTGATAACTGAAGGAGAACAAGAAGAGATTGGGGGCGTTATGATTGTCTTAAGTGACAAGCACATGATGATTAAGGCAAGAAGAGGAGAGCTAGGCTGGGAAATGAGGGAGACATATGGGCTAGGCCCGAGGGAGAAAAAAGAAGGGGGAAGACAAGCCATGCATTTCTAGGCTTAGCAAGTAACCCGACTGGGCCTGGCCCAGTGAGGGAACATAAGAGGAAAGAAGAAAGGGAGAAGAAGGTGTGGAAAAGGGGAAAAGAAAGAAATGGGCTGGGATCTGGGCCTCGGTGAGCACTAGGCTGCTGACTGCGCTAATTCTTCTTTATCTTTTCTCAATCAATTGCTTGTTATGACCCAATCCAATTTTGATTAAATTTTCTCTCTTTTTCTTCAAGCAATTTACTTATTCTTTAAATGTGTCAAATTCTTGCAAAATAAATAAAACTAATATTAAAATCCTAAATTAATAATTTATTTCGAGCAAAAATTAGATAATAAAAGGGTATAAAATATCATAATTTTTGGTTGAACAAATACCCCCGCACCTAAGTTTTGCTCGTCCTCGAATAAAATAAACCTAAACTACATTAGGAAAAAAAAAAGAAAATCCTAACTCACTTTCGTAGGAATTACAGTTGCATTTAGCACGTGCAACAAGTCCTTTAAACCCCTAGGTTACCCCTAGTGGACGAGTAAGGTCTCATGAGGATTTGCAGAAGATATACCTACAAAATCCATAAAAGAAAACATAAACAAAAACTCAAAAATATTTTTTTTGATTTTTTTTCAAAAAATTAATATGTACAAAACTGGAAAAAGATATATACATATTCTAATCAACTAAATTACTCATGTAGCAAAGATATTAGCTTGTATATAAACAAAATGCACTCATCAAGACTCTTTACCCCATGAATGTCATCGAAGCACTAATTTTTGACCCAACTATACATTGAGACTTTAAATCCATCCCAGTGCTCGCGTGCAGTGTATCATCATCCTAAGACTTAGACTTACCAGAATCAAACTCAATCCCACTCGACTAACACAAATTACATGATTGATTTACTGACATTGCAAGCAAGCTTTTCCAGTATCAGTATTTCCTCAAAGGGTAACATTCAATAGCACGTGCTTCAAAGGGTAACGCCTAGTAGCACGTGCCTCAAAGGGTAACGCCTAGTAGCATATACCTCAAAGGGATACTTGTCATTCTAAATTTCATTTCTCTTTCTTCCTTTTTTTTTTCAATTTTTTTCTTTTTTTTCATTTTTCTCATTCTCATGTTTTTCTCTCTTTCTTTCCTTGTTTTTTCAATAAAAACCAAGTAGTTGTGCCAAAAGTAAATGGGAGAGTCGATCATGGAAAACTGATACCTTAAGACAATGAGGATGATATAAATAGGAATTGGATTACACAGCGATAATGAACAAATGAGGTTAGAATTAGGGCTAAGAATGGCACACCGAGGATGGAGACCTAACATGCATATCATGCTTCCATACAAGTTAACAATCAAAGCATAGGGGAATTAAGCTGATCAGAATAATACAAAACCTCCCCAAAAACAAAACAAAAATATTTTTGGATTTTCAAAGTTTTTTCAAATTTTTTAAAATTTTTTAAAGGATTTTTCAAACTTTTTTCCAAAGTTCCCCAACCCCCATACCTAAATCGCATAATGTCCTCATTGGGAGTAAAAAGAAATATAAAATACAACCAAAAAGAAAATTAAATATATAAAAGGAAAAGGAGATTCAAAAAGAAAGAAAAAAACAAGGCTCTAAAATCAAAAATAAAACAAAAATAAAAGACAGCAACAAATATATACAAAAGAAAACAAAAATAAAAAAGAGGAGATAAAGATGAACGATTATACTAAGCCAGGTGCAGAATTACACCTAAGCTATGCCTCCATAAATTTGCGTAAATAGAGGCCTATGGAGCATCAGCCACTCCATATCGAAAACAACATTGTTACTTAAATCAAAACTCGCCAGAGCGCGTAGCAGTTTGTCAAATACAGAAGATCAACTCTCAATAAAATTAAGACAATGAACATGAAAGGGTTGGCAACAAATAGAGTACATCCACCACAGTAATGCAACACAAGTGAGGGCCCTCTTCAATTTGTCAAATTGTTATGCCCAATCAGAAAATGGATAAACGTACTTAAAAGTAGCCAGCAAGTGGGCCATTGGCCTAGAAAGTATATCATCATGAATGAATGGTCTAGGAAAATTAGTGAGTCCTAAATCCACAAGTTCCTTAAGTTCAATGTACGCAGGAGTCTGGTCTAAATCAAAGTGTTTAGTGACAATGGCCTCAGATTCAACAAATTTACACTTGTGAGATTCAAAAAGAAAGTCAGGGTGGATGGGGTCAAAAGAAAAAGATTCGGATTCAGCACATAGATTCAAATCCAAACCCACATTAACATCAAACCCACATAAAAAAGATTCATATTCTATAGAAAGAACATTATCGTTAAATTCCAATCTAGTGCGTTTAAGTGTCCCCTTGCATGATTCTTGTGAAATAGTATCGTTTGACTCATCTAAGTCATGGGGCTTAAAGTCAGTTGTGACGCTCAAATTTAACTCACTAGGGTTCCAACATTCATCACCCTCCTCAAACTCAAAAGAATCATTTAAAGTGGTAGGTGGGTCGGCAGAAACTAGGACATCCTCAATGACGTCCGTAGGTGAGCTAAATTCAGGTGCAAGGGCAGGGGATAGAGACAAAGGGAAGTCACTCTCTTAATCTGGACTAGTCAAAGGCATCTCTTCATTGAAGTTAGGCCTAATAGAATAAGAGGGTTCAAAATCATCATAGAGACTATATTTGGGTTTAGGAGATCCTAAACTAGAGTCAGACTCAGTAGAATTCTCCCTACTTTGATTAAAACATTGAGAATATTCAGCAATTATCACTTTCATGTTCTCTATCATTTTATCAGTCAATTCATTATCTTCTTTTCCACACTTATATAGGTAGTATTAACATAAGCACGATATGGACAGTTACAAGTATCATGATCATAAGAGTCAGGACACACAAGAAAAAGAGGGGTCATGTGAATCTATAAAATGATCTTGAGGGTAAGGATTAATAGGAATAACAGACTCACTATGAAGTGGGTAACCAAAATTCTTTTGAGCGTTTAAGCTTATAAGTATCCCAAGGTAATTTTTCAAAGAAATCGCATACTTCATCAGTTTTGTATATCCATGCACGAATCCTCTCTTTAAAGCATTAGGGCAACTGTAGATACTCTTGAAAATGTGTGTTTCTGTTTGTACGTCAATCTTCACAGTTGAATCTACGTTCATCTAGAGGGACTCAGCAGCATACTATCTTATCATGCTAAACTGTTGACTATAATCCCCTTAGATGGATGCCAAAGCCTTCGCTCGATTCCTTACACATGTGGACATCGATGGCTTATAGTCATGCTTCTTTTCCATAATATCTCATAGTTCTTTCAACCCCAAACTTGGTTGTAATCTAAACATCTCCCTATACTTTTGATCTAACCAATCACTATAAATCCGCCTCGTACCCCTCTTAAAACTATAAGGTACACAAGAATGGGGAATAGGCATGTTCTTAATTTGAAACGATTTCTCCCCTTGTGGTCTTGAAGCAAACAAAGTCCACTCAAAACCCTATGCTTTACAGACTAAATAAAGTCTGCCTATATCACTCTTGACCATCCTCAAACCATGTCTATTATACATTTAATAATCTTCGATGGCTTCCTTCAGTTGCTTTTTATCCACAAGCATCATACCCGCTTCCAAATGCACCCCATCTTTTGTTGTCCTTTCCTTATACTGAGGGTATATGGTTGTCCTTCTCTTTTTACCCTTTCTTCTTTCACAATTAGCATCTTCATCTGTTTCACTACTGGGAGGGCTATTTGCATAATCTGAATCGTTGTAATTTGTCTCAAACGCATCTGTACCATCAAAGACATTACCCCCACTTATGAACTTAACTCCTTCATCCCTAAGTGCTTCTAAATTGACAAGATGATCCTCGTCCAATTTCTATTTGGTCTTTATTACTCTAGCAACTTCTTCATCATCAACATTCGATCGATACTCATTAAAATCATCATCAACCATTGCATCACTATTATCACCATCTGACTTTGTCTCATCATTATGCTCACCATACAAATAAAAGTACTCTAAAATTGAGCTTAAAAGACATAGCTCATTCACCTCGATCTCAATGTTGATTGGCACTAAGCTCTCCTCAAAGCCCAAACTAGGCTTGCTAAGATAAATAGCTTAAATATTTCTCTTTATGTATCCCAATGCAACAATATTATCTCAAATGTTGTCAACACTAAGCTTTTTTGCATCACTCAAAGTCACTGATATCTCCCTCACAATACACCAAATGGGGCAACCTTTTAAAGCCACAACCATGATATACATGTAACACTACCTTCTTCGACATTTTGTAAAGAACAAAAAAGAATCAAGAGTAAGTTCATAAATCATTCATTCACAACACAATGTATCAAGTGTTAAACAATTTCAAATTCAGTAAAGAGTTAGGGGTTTAACTTGTTCATCATCATACTGCAACATATTCAACTTGTTCATGTTTTCCCATTTAATTTTTACTGTGATCTTTGTTAAACCACTCAGTTCATCATGGTGGACTTCATAAACTAAAAGGTGCTTTTCCATTAAAAAAAAAAAAATACACATATCAGACTAGACCCATCAGACAATACGCGTTATGACACAATTCCCCATCCACATATCAAGCATGTTTCTTCATATTAATACAATACAACCAACTGATTCGGATCAAAAAACCATGTTATACTTGAGCCATCAATAAACCATCACCTTTAAGGACATACCTATTCAATACATTTGCGAGAGTTCTTCTTGATTAAACAACAACAAATTCGGACACAACGGTATGGATTTAGGCCGATTACTTCTACTATAATCATCTACAAAGTAGCAAACATGATTTTATGGTTTAGGAAAACCAGAGTTCAGAGCATCACCGAACAATGAGGAAGGAGGGAATCTAAATCAACATTTGAACATAATTTGTAATTTTTTCTTTTGTTGTTTTTCTCCTCCCGGTTTACCTATTGTAGTTGGTCTGTGGGGCCTTAGCAATGGCATATTAGATACCTTATATTTCCCTAGTGGCATATTAGATTATTTTTGAACCTTAGTGCATATTAGAAATATTTAAAAAGTTCAGTGGTATACTAACTAAAGAACTCTATTTTTTTAGGTCAGCAAACTAACAAATTGTATGTAGGTCGAATTTCGGAACTACATATTCGAATTTGGGCTCTATTAATTAGTTTAGTTTTTTAAAAAAACTTAACCTATGTTTTCAGAGTTCCTTTTTGGGAAAAAAATAGGCTCCCTACCCTAAAATGTGAGCTAAATACTCACGTTATCATAAAGGATTTTTTTTTTAATTTACCTTCTATTTTCACACCACTTATGCTTTATATGTGAAATTAAAGACCTGATGATATGGCATGACCTAGACCAAACAAGCTTTATTTTTTTAAAAAAAACTGCAATGTGATTCTAGCTTTTGTGGAGTATAAGGAAATATAGATATGAACAACTTCACCTATGTGATCATCACTATTTGCAGAGAAAACCATTCCAATAAACCTATAAGATTTGAGAAAATATTTTAAAGTTGAAAATCTTCTGAAACCAAACAGAAGCCAAAAACAGCATAAACTAAAAATCAATAACATTTTATAAATAATAGACAAAAGTGCAATACCTTAAATAACACTGGATTCCATAATATAATATATTTCGTTATTAGAAAAAACTTCTAGCATACACATTTTATGCAAATGGAAGATAAGTAGAAACTGTAATCACACATCAACACTCACTATGCATGCCAGATTTTAAAGAAGAGCAAATCACAAGCTACTTAATATCTGCAACCTTTTTATCCTAGACCTTTATAGATTTCTATACAGAGTCATGTACTCCGTTAATCCTATATTATTCAAATCTTGTATGATCACTTTGGTATAGCTCTTATTAGGTATGCCTCAACTCCTTCTACACTCCGGAAGATTAACCAATTCACATCTCCTCACTAGTGCATCTATACTTCTTCTCCTTACATGAGTAAATCAATAAGTTCAATTTGCCTTACTTTATCATCTATGGGCGTCACTCCTACTTAGACCTGATCAATTTTAGGGTCAAACAAGCCAAAGGTCGACAAGTAAGGTTTTCTCGACCTAAACCCTACCCAACGCTTGTAAGGGTTGACATATTATTGACCTTGATTCTAATCCTATGAATACCCTCAGGTCAGCAGGTTAAACCCGAACCTCAAGCATTCCATATGTATGCAACAATAGCAACAATTCCTCGTGTAGGTTCTAATTTCATGGGGTCTGGGAAAATTCAGAAGTAGACAACATTACCTCTACCCACATAACTGTCTGTAAAGAGTCAATTCCAATACCAACATAAAACATCTTGTGAAAAATATTTTAAAAGTTGAAAATCTTTTGAGGAAATAAAGGTAAGAAACCCATGACATAATTTAAATAACATCAATTAAGAACAACCAAGGAGGTGCAACAGTTGTACATACCTTAAGCAACATGCAGTGATATCATACTAATCTAGTCCAGAGTAAACTACAACTTTCAAATGGAGTTGGAGGAGTAACAACACAGATGTGGTGAGGATACTACTAACATACAAAGTACAACGAACGGAAGATGTTGTAAAGGTCAATACAACACAACATATCTTCTACTATTCAGAAATCAAAAGAGTATAGAAGGTCACCATAATCACCTTATCCTAACATTTGTTACGCCATCCTCTGCCCTTCTACAGTCCAGAAGGTGAATCATCTCACATCCTTTCACAAGTGCTTCTAAACTCTTCCTCTTCACATGACTAAACCATCTAAGTCTTGTTTCTCTCATCTTATCTTTTATATGTGTCACTTTTACTTTGTTTCTAATACCTCATTTCTTGTCATATCCAATCTTGTGTGGTGACACATCCATTGAATCATCCTCATCTCTGCTACCATCAACCTCTTGGGTCCTTTTTATTGGCCAACACTCGAAATCATATGATAGTTCTAGTGTGACTACCATACGTTAAACTCTGTTGTTTAATCCCACTGGAATCCTCTTATCACACTACACCCCTGACGCATTTCTCCATTTTGGCTATCCCATTTTAATACACTGGTAATTGTCTTCATGAACATCTCTTTTCTTATGGAGGTACGAACCCAAATATTTAAATTTCTCTACCCCAAATATCATCCATGAATAGCATACACTATGGTATTTCATCTTGGATCTCATTAGCTAGTTCATCCATAACTATAGTGAAAAGAAATATACTCAAGCTGATCCCTAATGAAGCCTGATATCAACTGGAAATTCATTAGTGTTACCTCCTAGCATCCAAATGCTAGCCTTTACTCCCTCGTACATATCTTTAATAATCTAGATATATATACCTAACACTCGTTTCGCCTCCAAGCACCTCCATAGCACTTTGCGCATTACTCTATAATAGGCTTGCTCTAGGTCTATGAACACCATTTAGAGATCCTTTTTCCCATCTCTATACAATCATGTTTTTATCAAATTTCAACATTAAGCATCTTATTAATGAGAAAATTGAGTGATAGTAGAATATTCCAACAAAAGGTATTGTAATTACAAACATTCTAATGCCCATGACTATTAGTTCACTAAAACAACTACCCCATATATCAGAGAGGGAGCGTAAAACGGTTAAGAGCTAATGAGATCTTATAACACCCCAACCCCTCCCTAGTTCAAGAGCAGCTATTAGGAACAAATTCAAGCATCATCGAGTGACCCAACAAGTCATCATGAGCTTTTCCGATATACTTCATCCTTGCCCATAGGTTAATTGGGAGATTTCCCTAAACGTCGCCCATCCTAAGAGTTCTCCACTATATGCATGCTTAACTGTAGAGTTCTTCAAAGTGGGCTTCCCAAGAAGGAAGGTGCACATTTGATGATATCGGTAGTCACTTCAAATCCTTTGAGTCTCAATTGTAACTATACTTGGGGTGTTATCTGTAACGCCCCAATCCATTCTCAGGTTAAGGAAAGTTACCAGAAATAACTTCAAGGATTGTCGATTGGCCCCATAAATCACCATAATACTTTTTGGCCTGCTACTAAAAATTTGGCTTTTTCCGATAGAAAATGCCGATCGAAAAACAAACCATTGCACAGGCTGACCGACATGGTGACGGAAAGACTAGGAAAGTAAACCAAGGCGGCGGATGTTTCGACAGAATATCTTTCCGTCGGAATTGCCGACGAAATCCGACCAGGCTATCGGAAATCCAATGGAATTCTAATGGAAAGCCCGTCAGAGACCTGGTCAACATTGACCAGATCTAAGTTGAAAGTAATAACGTGTTTTTAAAAAAATAAACTCTATCACACGGAATATTCCATCAAACAAAGATTTAAACCACCCCCAACTTGTTCTTCATTTCGGAACACGAATTAGGAGAGAGTATAATAGCCCGACCCTAAATCATGTTTATTTATTTAATTTATCTCATTTAATTATCTCGGTTAGGAGAATTCATTTGGGGCTCCACTTTGCAATTCGAGTTTCATTTACCGAAACTAATTTTTCGGAAAAATTGATATTAGGCCTCGATAATTATGATTTAAAAGATTAAATTATTTTTTTCCATGATATTACATTTAATCTCGAGCTTTGGAAAAAAAAATTTGTAATCGCACCCGGTTTGACATTTTTCCTAACCCGAGCTCATTTAAGGCCAATTTTGGCCCAACAAGGTTACACCCCTTTTTACTTAGCTAATTACCATCATTAGGCTAATTATAATTAACAAAAAAAATTTGATTTTGGAGAAGAAATCTCAGCCAAGTCTTTTGCTTTGCCTTGATTTCATTTCTAGCCAAGTAAAATGCATAAACCACCTAAGCAAGCAAGACCATCTTCTTCCTCCTCCACCTCCTCCTCCATGGCCGACCTCAGCCCAGCCTGCGGCCACCATCTTCTGCCACTAGTCAGGGTTGCTGTCGGCCAGCCCCACCACCACAGCACCACCAGCTGCGCCCCTCAACCACCACTAGCACCAAACACAATACCACCTTCACATCTTCTTATATTCAAGCTTAAGTGAGGTAATCTTTAAATCCAACTTTATATAATTCTTGGTTTTATGTTAGTTTTGACCATGAATCATGTTATTTTGATACAATCAAGAATTATTTTGATGTTTTATTGGTTGGATCATCTTGAAAACAAGTGATATTGGAAGTTGTTTATGATCATGCAAGTTTAGGTGGTGATGATGGATTTTGATTGTTTTAAATGAGATTTTGTGATCTTTGGTATTGATAATGAGTATAAAGATGTTTATGGTGATTATAAAAGTTATGGAGTAATTTTAGTGGCTGGTTATGTGAAGAAAAGATTGCAAAGATGTGATTGGTGGGCTGTAAATAGACCTGAAACAAGGGTGACTTTAGGATTAAACTGGTACTATTTGGCACATCCCAAATTCATGATTTTTGGTGTCATGATAGTTGATGAGTTAGCTTTCAATAGGCCTTAGAATTACTCAATTTTGAGTTCTGTGGACAAAGTTATGACCAATTTACTCAAGACTATACAGAATACATTGAAATTGGGAAATGAACTAGAATAGTAACTTTACGGAAAAACTGGCAATGATTGGGCCATTGAAAAATTGTGATTTTTGGTGTGTGGATCTATCAATGAGTTATCTTTCAAATTCATTTTGAATTGCCTTAATTCGAGTTCTGTGGAAACAGTAATGGCCATTTTGCTACGACTGTACAAATTGGCCTGAAGTTGTGCACGTCTGTGTTCTACCCTAATTTTAGGGACTTTACTATGTGAATCATGCTTTCTATCCTAAATAAAAGTTTTATTGGACATTATGAGCTTTTTATATTGGGGTTTTATATCTTAATTGGAGGTCAGAAGTGAAAGATATGAATGTTATAATGCAGACTACCAAACGGTAATATGGGTGAATACAGAAATCATGACTGTTGAAAGTATTTTCAGAAGTTTCTATATAATTATGGGTATTGCAAGTTTAACAAGTGTAATTACAAAGTATAGTGAGTTCAATAAGTTTGTTTATGTACAAAAGCTTACTTAGGTTGAAAACTGAGTTAAATAAGTATGAAAATGAAATTTGGGAAGTGAGCAGCGTAATAACTCAAAATCAGTGTCCTTTGGACCAAATTAGGGTGTTATATGAGCTTTAATTAACCTCACAGTACCCCTTATGGCATAAACCATTGTCACCCATGTCAGAAGTATTAACCATTCTATTATCTATTTCAGAAGCATCACACTTTTCATTATCCATTTCAAAAATATCAGAAACTCATATTTCATTTATATCAATTAAAATCTTTTTATTATCACCTCAATCATTTCCATTTGGCCTATTTTGATTCAATTTATTGTATTTCATGTTCAATAACCCTAACTAATTTAAATCAGTTCATTTCAGTTTAACTTGTCTTATATTGAATTAAAATCAGTTTATTATATTGAAATGCACAAGTTATGTATCCCATTTCATTACTCAATTTCTGATACACATACTTTTACTTACTCAATTATGCGAGTAAGAATCATTTACTGACTATACATACTTACAATGACATTTACATTTATGAAACAGAGTTGAGGCCTAGTTATCATTCCCCATTTTGCATGCGCATTATCAAGTCAGAATATATTTATCAAGTCAGATGACATTTATGAAACAGTTAACTTGTATCAAGTCAGATAATTTTTTTTTTAAAGACTTAAGGTACATCCATTGCCTGTATCTTTAGAAATCAGAGTTCATTTATCAAAGTATCATGTTTGGTAAGTATATCAATGAATCAGTTTACACAGTAATTTATCAATTAATTAGTGACCCCATCAGCTATCATTTATAGGGTATTCGCCCTTCAGTTACCCGCGCGGCTTCAGGCCAGGTCCCTGATCGGCTTGGCAAGTGTACATCTATCCATAGATCGTAACAGAATCAAGGGGTTCACTATAAGATAATAACTAGCAATGCAGCTTTACATCATCTTATTCACTGTTTTAACTAAATGAATTGCAAGTGGGCCCAATCAGTGTTTCAATGATCATTTAACAATTCAGGAATGCATGTACTGAGCCTCGACTCACAGTTTGAAACGTTTTTCATATTTTACTTTAGGCAAATGCTCTGAGAATTGCCTCATACCTGCAAATCAGTTGAAGAGAATAAGTGAAGTAAGGAAATCTGGATAGATCAGAACTAATGTAGTATATACATACTTTAAAGCTGTAGTTTGAATACTTCAGTAGATGAAGGTGTAGTTATTAGATGGTGAATTATTTTCTTATGGTCTATAAACCCTATATTGGTTAACATTGTTGTGAATGGTTGATCATATGTGAAGGTGCATAATTGAAGCTATGCTTAACTGTGTCATTTATAGCACCCATGTTTCAAGTCTTATCTTTTTGGACAGCGGTAATGCCCCTATCATTGGATTCATCATATTACAATTGAGTGATTTATTAAGAAGAGTTTAAACGGTGAATCATATTTAATTTGGGGCGTTACAGATTTTGTATCAGAGTCAGGTTGAGATTTTCTTAATGGGATATGGATTATGGAGTTAAGATACTGAGAAAGTTAGTTAGTTAGGAATGAAGATTATTATGATATCATTGGAGATTTGTGACAATAGTAATGTCTGCCTATGTCTCATATTCTACTCGTATATTCTTATTTGTCAAATGGATCTATACAATGTGTATATAGTTTGATCTCAAGCATCAGATTTGAGGGTGATTTTTAACAATAAGTTAAAGGTGTTCCAATGCATTTAGATATGTATGGTCATATGAGCCACCCAGCTGATTGGTACGCCATTCTTTTAGCTTGAATTGTTTATTTTTGAGATGTAAACTCTTGTACTTCGGGCGTGTAGCCCGTAGAGTTGTGGTCTCCGACTTGTAGCCATTGAGCTTGATTTTGTATCCTTTTATACTTCTATTCGATACAAATGATGTGATGTAAGACTTTAAGCTTGGAAATTGGCCAGTTTGCAGGCGAAACTCTGCCCGTTTCGCCCCCGAAATTTCAGAATCATTAACACTCATAGCCCTAGGGTTGGAGGTTGTTAGAAATATGTCCTATGAAGGGCCATTGACTCATTTTGAGGTTAAATGTATAGGGAAAATCAAGTATAGGCAAATTACATAAGTTCATTCAACTTGACAATTTTGATCAGTGTACAAGGATCAACCTTGAAGCAACTATTGTCCATGATCACCATGATTTACACAAGGATTTTCCATCCTAAGTTAAAGTTTAAGGAGGTATCTTTCCTATGAAACAAGTTTCAAGTCGATTGGAGATCATTTGGTCATTCAAAACTATTAGACAAGTCAAAGTCTGCAAATTGAGTAGAATCTCAATGCACAAGGTCTGAGTTTAGTCCACTTGTAGCCTATGCATTCCATCAGATAGAGATGTTTTGGTTAATCTATATCAAAGTTCAGAAAGTAAGCTTTCCAATAACCTATGTTGCAGCACATTTGGAGACCAATGGCCAATGAAATTCAGCCTAGAAGTCTGATGGTACAGACTGTTCAAGTCAATGGATACATACAATTTTGAGCTTATATTTCTTCATCATATGGGTGCCATTTTGTACTCTTCTCGAATCCAAGTGGCAATTGCTTCAATATGCCTCATTGATTACAGATATTTTCTTCTGTAACTCAAGAATTTTATCTAAGTGAGCTATATGGGGTTTCTTGATATAGTATCCCCTGAATTGTAGGATTTTAGAGAGGTTTGTTCTATGGTACATGAG
>NCQV01086537.1:16005-27316 GCA_002740545.1 Lophocereus schottii
GTTTAATTTGATTTATTTTAGCAATTTAAAAAGTAAAATATATTAGAGTAGTAAATTTAATCTATCATTATCTTTTCTCGTGGGATCGATCCCTACTTTTCTATACTATAAATCATATTTATAAATCAAAGTAGTAGTTTAATTTGTAACTCTATGACATGCTTTACAAATTTTGGCGCCGTTGTCAGGGAAAGAATATAAACTCGTCAGTTTGCTTCTATTTAGTTTTATTACTTTTATTGTTTTGTTTTAACTCTAGGATTTTATTTTTGTAGGTTGTTTAGTTTATGAGATTAAGAAATGGTCGCATGATTGAAGAGAAAAAGGAGCATACATTTGAGGTGTTTAAAAGTAAAGTAAAGGATTCTGAATTTGTAAGCTCTGAATCGGTAAGTTGTGAAGAGATTAAAGTTGAGATGGCTACTTTACGTGAAATTGCTGCACCTAATTTGGAAATTCAACCTTTGTCTATGACTTATCCTGTATTAGACTGACCACAGAAATTCAACTTTGGATTTTTAAACTTACTGCCCAAGTTTCATGGATTGCCTGGTGGTGGTCCATATCGTCATATTAATGAGTTCATTATCACATATTCGACCATGCAACCTAAGGGTATTACCTAGGACCAAATTAGGCTGAGAGCTTTTCCTTTCTTACTTCAGGATAAGGCCAAAGATCGGCTATATTTCTTGCCCCCTGCGACATTCACTACATGGACTCAAGTTCATAAAGCATTTCTAGCGAAATTTTTTCCCGCATCTAGAATTGGATCTATTAGAAAAGAAATATGTGAATCAAACAAATGAATGGGAAAACTTTCCATGACTATTGGGAACGTTTTAATAAATTATGTGCTAGTTGTGCCCAACATTAAATTTCTGAACAATTATTGATTCAATATTTGTGTGAAGGTTTATTACCTATAGATAGAAATATGGTGGATGCTGCTAGTGGGAGGACTTTGGTTAATAAGATTCCAGCTCAAGTTAGGGAATTGTTTAATACCATGACACAGAACAGCCAACAATTTAGAACTAGGGAACCCCAGTTTAGGAAGGTCAATGAGCTTAATTCAAGTTCATTGATAGAAACCCAGTTGTCTCAGATCACTGCTATGCTGAACAAACTTGTCACTGGAAAGTTCAGAAAGAAGTGGCTTGTGGTACTTACTATTTAGAGGGACATGCTACTGATGCGTGCCCTACACTTTAAGGGGGTGATGTGAATGCTACGTTCTCCAACTAAGGCCAAAGAAAGTATGACCCATACTCCAATACTTATAATGAAGGATCGAGAGACCACCCTAACCTTAGGTATGGACCTAGGAATAACCCCCAGGTTTTGACCGACCATCACATCAACCATCTGCTTAGGATAGAACAAATTTTCTTTTAGAGCAAGTCATAAAAAAGGTGAATGACCAGAAAAAGGAGATCGACACTAGGTTTCATAAAATAGAGATGACTCTTAAATAGGTCTATGAGAGACAGACTGCTACTGATACCATAGTTAGCAACCTTCAGGCTCAAATACACCATAGGTTGCTATCTCAACCATTCCAAACCCCGAAGGAAAATGGGAGTGCCATGACACTTAGGAGTGGGAAAGAATTGTAGGAACCTACGAATAATAGAGAGATAGAGCATGAAATAGAGGTCAACAAACCTAAACCTAACCAAGACCATGACACTACCTGTAATGTTAAGGAAGTAGGTGAGGATAAGAAGAACCTTACAAGCCATTACCACCTTTCCTAGTAGACTAAGAGGGAAAACCCCTAAGGTAGATGAAGCAAATGAAGAGATCTTAGAAACATTTAGAAAGGTAGAGATCAACATTCCTCTCCTAGGTGCCATAAAGCAGGTGCCTCGTTATGCCAAGCTCCTTAAAGAGCTTTGTACTACAAAACATAAACTGAAAGGGAACAAAAAGGTAAGTGTGGGAGAAAACGTGTCTGCCATTTTCCAAAAGAAGCTTTGCCCTAAATGTAAGGACCCAGGTGTATTCTCTATTCCCTATAAAATTGAAAACCTCCCCTTTGATAGAGCCATGCTTGACTTAGGAGCCTCCATCAATGTGATGCCTAGGTCTGTTTATGATAAAATATACCTAGTAGAGTTAAAGAAAACTAAGTTAATTATTCAGTTAGCTTATAGGAGTAATGCTTACCCAGACGGAGTTTTAGAAGATGTCTTATTCCAAGTCAATGAGCTTGTTTTTCCTACTGACTTTTGTGTATTGGACATTGGTAATGCATGTCATGATGTTCCCATATTACTTGGCAGACCATTTCTTAAAACATCTAGAACAAAAATCGATGTTCATGTAGGAACACTAACTATGAAATTTGATGATGAAATTATTAAGTTCAATATTTTTGATGCTAAGAAATTTCTTGCTGATATGAATTATCTATGCGCAATTGATGTGATTGATCAATTATCTCAAGATGTTTATGAATTTTCTCATGAGGATGAATTATTAACTGTACTTACTCAAGGTTTCGATTAGTTTATATTTCAAAATATGCCTTACCATATTAATAATGAGTTAGTGGGCAACATAGGGTCTTTGTTGCAATTGCATGTAGTTGACAGACCTAGGAAGCTAGAATTGCCCCTACCTCTCACATTTCACTCCCTAAGCTAGAACTAAAACCATTACTCAAAAATCTTAAGTATACTTATTTAGGGGATGATGAGACCTTACCTGTTATAATCTCTAATGCACTTATATCTAAACAAGAGGACAAACTTATTAGGATGCTTAGAGAACATAGTGAAGCATTATGGTGTACTTTAGCAAACCTTAAAGGTCTTAGCCCCACATTATGTTCACATAAAATCACATTAGAATCATATGCTAAGCCCAAGACAAACGCTCAGCGAACACTAAATCCACCTATGATGGAGGCAATTCAAAACGAAATTCTTAAGTGGTTAGATGTTGGAGTGATATACCTCATCGCTGATTCTGAGTGGGTTAGTCCTATCCATGTGGTTCCTAAAAAGGGGGCCAACAGTAATTCAGAACAAGGAAGGTGAGTTGATACCTACTAGAGTACGGAGTGGTTAGAGAGTGTACATTGATTATAGAAAGCTTAACAAGGGCACAAAGAAGGATCATTTTTCATTGCCCTTTATGGACCAGATGTTAGAGACATTAGCTGGGAGGTCACATTATTGCTTTCTAGATGGTTATTTAGGGTATATTCAGGTCCCTATAGCTCATAAAGACTAGAAAAAACCACTTTTACTTATCCTTTTGGCACCTATGCTTTTAGAATGATGTCATTTGGTCTATGTAATGCTTCTGCTACATTGCAAAGATGTATGATAAGTATTTTTTTGGATTTTATCACCAAAACTATGGATGTTTTCATAGATGATTTTACTGTACATGATGATTCATTTGATGAGTGCTTGCATCATCTTACGTTAGTACTTAAGCATTACATTAAGACTAATTTGGTGCTTAAGTTTGAAAAGTATCATTTCATCGTGGAACATAGAGCAGTTTTAGGTCATGTAGTGTCATCTAAAGGCTTAGAGGTTGACAAGCCTAAAGTAGAAATCATTCAATATTTGCCCTATCCACAGTGTGTCAAGGAGGTGAGGCCATTTTTAGCTCGTGTCAGATTTTATAGAAGGTTTGTCAAGGATTTTTCTAAGACTACCTCTCCTTTATGTGCTTTACATATAAAAGATGCTTTATTTGATTTTAATGAGGACTATGGAGAGGTTTTGACCAATAGAAGATGAAATTGACGGTCACTCCTATAGCATAGCCCCCTGACTGGGTCCTACCTTTGGAACTAATGTGTGAAGCTAGTGATAAGGCAGTAGAGGTAGTTATAGGTCAAACAGTAGGGAAGGTACCTCATGTAAGCTATGATGCTTCTAGAGCTCTAGACCCAGCACAGTGTAACTACACTACTACAGAAAAGATAATGTATGTTGTTGTTTTTGCTCTAGAAAAGTTTCGTCCTTATCTCTTGGATGTCAAAGTTATTGTTTAACTAATCATGCTACTATTGAACATCTATTAAGTAAGAATGACTCAAAACCTAGATTGATTAGATGGGCATTACTACTGTAAGAATTCCAAGTGGAGAATAAAGACAAGCTAGGAGATGAAAATTCAGCAGCTGACCATCTAAGCAGGCTAGATAATGGGGAGAGTGGGAATCCATTGGGTGATTGTTTCCCTAAAGAGACTTTTTATGCTATCACTGATAGGCTGCCTTGGTATGCTGATATGGTTAATTATATAGTAACCAAAACCTTTCCTATAGACTTGTCTAGAGCCCAAAAGGAGAAAATAAGAGCTCAATCTAAATATTATGTTTAGGATGAGCCATATTTATGAAAACTTTATGGGGATAAGATTATAAGGCGTTGTTTAGATGACAGTGAATTTCATTCAATTTTAACATTCTATCACTCTTCTAAAAGTGGGGGACATTTTAGATCCAAAAGAACGGCATACTAGTTCTTGAATGTGGACTTTATTGACCTATTATTTTTAGGGATGCTTATGAATCCTACAAAAGATGTGAAGCATGCCAGAAGACATGTAATTTATTTAGAAGAAATCAAATGCCTCTGCATAATATGTATGTCTGTGAAATTTTTGACATGTGGAGTGTTGATTTTATCGGACCTTTTCCCCCTTCTTTTGGTTTTACTTACATTCTTATGCTTATTGACTATGTATCTAAGTGGATTGAAGCTGTGGCTAGTAGAGTTGATGATGCTAAAACAATAGTGAAACATGTTAAATCCCTCATTCTACATAGATATGAAGTTCCTAAAGCAATCATCAGCGACAGGGGAACGCATTTTTGTAATAGAGCCTTAGGTACCTTGCTAGCTAAATATCATGTAATTCATAAGGTGTCTACTGGTTATCCATCCCCAAATAAATGGCCAAGCTGAAATCTCCAATAAAGAGATTAAGGGCATATTAGAAAAGGTTGTTAGACCAGATAAGAAAGATTGAGGTTGTAGGTTAGATGAAACTCTCTGGGCCTATAGGACTGCATATAAGACACCTATAGGTATGTCACCTTTTAGGTTAGTTTTTGATAAAGCATGTCACCTCCCTGTAGAACTAGAGCATAAATCATATTGGGCTATAAAGCAGTGTAGTCTAGATTATGGCCTAGCAGGGAAGGAGCATAAGTTACAATTGTAGGAATTAGAAGATATTCACCTGGAAGGCCATGACAATTCAGTGATCTGCAAAGGTAAAGCCAAAGCTTTTCATGATGCTAAGCATAGTAGGAAAGAATTTCAGGTGGGAGAAAACATATTGTTATTCAATTCAAAACTGAAACTCTTTCTAGCTGGTAAGTTAAACTCCAGATAGGTAGGACCTTTTATAGTAGTAAAGACTTATCCACATGGTACTGTTGAGATCAAATTCTTTGCTATTAGCAAAATTTTCAAAGTAAATGGTCACATGCTAAAGCATTTCTATGAAGGTAATCAAGTATGCTTAGTGGAGGAGATCCAACTGGAGGATCCACAAGCTCATTTGCATCGAGCCAATGACAGTAAACAAAGGCGTTGGTTGGGAGGCAAGCCAAAGTTTTCTTTAGGGAATTACACATTTAATTTTACTTTTATCTTCATTATTTTTATCCTTTTGAATGCATTAGGGACAATGCATGAATTAAGTGGGGGGGGTGCATCCTGCATTTAGTTCCTACAGTATTCATTCTTGAAAAAAAAAAGGAAAACAATTGTGATTTTCTTATGAACAATGCATGAATACGAGTTTATGCTAGGCCTTCTTGCTGAAAATTGTTTTTTGCTTAGCTATTTTTTAGTTTATTCTTCTATGAGTAAAAACTTCTGAGCATGCTAACTATCATTCAAAGAAGTTCGAGTTGATCCGCATATAGCTCTTTAATAAGTAACTGTCATGATTATCCATCTTGTTTGATCATGTTATATAGCTACTTCAAAGGCAATAAAATGACCTAGTGTATTTCCTAGACTATTGAATTAGTAGAATAACTCATTAAAATTATGACTTTTCTTGTCTTATTAAAAAAAAAGAAAAGAGAAAGAAAAAAGGAGGAAAAAGGAGGAAAAAAAAAGGTTAGATTACCAACATGAGTAGGAATAGGTGGTTCGGTACTTTTTTGTCTTAAATTATAGGTCTCAAGTTGAGCCTTACGCATGGAATAACCCATGTTGGGAGAGTCATGCCCCTTTTGGGGCCGATTAATGACGTGTACCACACAAATAGTTAATAAATAAAATAATGATGAGAATAAATTGTTTGCTCTACGACCTCTATTCAGGTGAGTGTGAGGTAGGGAGTGTTTAATTTCTAAGACCCTATATGGACCTCGAATATATGTGCAATTGGAGTTTGAAAAAAAAAAAGAAGAAGAAGAAGAGAAAAAAAATGCAAGGCAAGCTTAGAATCAATTTCGATGAGTTATTCCTTCTAGTTCAGTTGTCTCTATAGCCATACCATACTTCAATTTTTCTATCGTAAACTTTTTAGACCTCTTGATTGGTGTATGCATGCTTAAAAGAGATGGATGATTATTGCCCTTGTTGCGTAATTAAAGAAATGTTGCAAGGCTAATTAAGAAACACTTTGCTGGTAATTAGATGTGTAGTAGTTATCCACTTGCTGGAAGGAAAACTAATTCATTTTGAATGAAACTGTTTTTAAGGCAAACTAATGCCTAGTGTAAATTTTGAGCATGACTTTATAAGAAAGAGGGTCGGTTTTCAGTTTGAGTTCCAGATTTCTTTGCACCAGGACGTCTAACGTCTAAGTGTGGGGGAATTTCTTAAGTCATGATTCATGCATGTTTTTAATAATTAATTTAATTATATTATATATATTATTGTGTCTAATTTACTTTATTTTATATATTTTTTAGGTTAAGCATTAATAAAGAAAGAGGAGAAGAAAAGACATCAAAGTTCGGATTTGTTTGAAGGATTCTAGCGGAATTATCAAGTCGGTTCAAAAAAATAATGAATTCAGAAAAATATTATTTTCATAATAATTTATTTGGGCTAGGGTTACAAGATTACTACTTTTGATTAAAGAGAAATTAGAAAACTTGAAGAAGAAGACATCCTATAAGAAAAGAAAACCCTAACAATATTATGCTATTAAAACCCACACCATCGTGAATCATAAAGGATCACACGCAGCTTTATTGTCACCCCATTGAAACTCCTTTTCTCTTCTTATATCATCATCGCCTCCATCGTCATCAGACCATCACGCATTACACACTAGGATCCTTCTTCATATATCATCACAATCAACATCCATCATCATCATACCACTTAACTCCCACTTGCCTGCTTGATAAATCAGTAATCATCATCTTCTCCTATCTATCATAATCTTCATCATCAGCAGCAATCATCATCTCACAGCCAATTAGTATTATTCTGTTGCTATTTTTTATTTTTATTTTATTTTATTTTTAATTTAGTTTAGTGTTAAATATGAAATCTTTGGCTAATTTTTGTGATTTTATTTTCAATATGAGTGAGTAATTTTCTTATACTTAGTATAATCTATTTGAAACCATGCTAAATTAATTATTTTGAAACAAATTTTATGCTTTATTGCCTAACTGATTTTTATTGCATGATTCTATAACGATTATTGTTTATTCTTTATGATATTCGCGTTAGATTAATTAGAATGCATACGAATTAGTTTAATATAAATTCATATGACAGTTTAAAAGGCTTTAGTACGTAAAAATTATAGCCTTTTAGGCATTAGTATTACCCTAATTGATGATGGATGGCTCAAACCCATATCTTTTACTTAGGTAATCATTATAGATCTTTGTTAAATTAATTTGCTGGTAAATTGATTATAAGGCATTAGATGATATTTTTCTAACACTTAATGCTCTAGTTTGATTAAATTCTTGCGCTGGTGCTAAGGTTATCAAAACTAATAGAGTTTTTATTGTGGTTTGACCTAAATAAACTATAATATAAGAAAAAAAGGGGAAAATCCGCTGGTAGGTGTCTTCTACGGTCTAACTCATGGATAAATCAATTTGTTTGTTGATGATAAATATTAATTTTTATGGTGGATATATATTATGCTCAGTTTTTTTCATAAGCTTGGTATCTTTAATAATTATTTCTTGCTTTTTTTAGTTAAATTTCTTTAGTTTGTGAATTTTAATCCCTAAATCCATGGATATTAACATTAAACCCCCAAAAAAAGAGTAGACTTTTAAGAGTATCTTGGTAATTTTAAATTAGTTATATTTTGATTTTTAGTGTGATTAAAATTTCAAATTTATTTTCTATTCTATTTTGCCATTTATTTACCACTTTGTTAGAAATTAGGCTAAAAATAATCCCTATGGTTTTTTTTTGTGTCTCATTCCATTTTCAGGTTTACTTAGCATCCTAATCTACTACTATTTAATTGAAGAATTTTTAGAAATTATTTCATAATTTTTCAGAATTATTTCGTAAGTTGAATACGTGCAGGTTTTTTCTTTAATAAATCTGAAAATTATGTTTCTAATTTTTATTGTTGTTTTTTAGAGTTTTATTAAGTTTATAAAGTTATATTATACAATTGGGTTAAATTTATTATTTATTTTTGTATTTAATTAAGTGCAGTTTATTGTTTTTATTAATTTCAGATATTATTTTCTGTTTTAATTTTGTGATTTTATCTACTGTTTTATTTTTCTGAAATTAATTAAATATAATTATGGGAATATAAATTTATGAATTTTCATAATATTAATTGCTAATATTTTCTGTGAATTTAGATATTAATTTTCTATTTGTTACTTCCTATTTTAATTTTCAGTAAATAGTATGCGATCATTTTCTGTTTTTATTTTCCCAGAATATTTAGGTTAGGTATTTATTGTTTATTGTTTTTATCTCAGAACTAGGCTTAGAATATTTAGTGGTATTAGTAAGTAAATTTTCAGATTTTTGCTTGTTTAATTTTATTTGTTTTAGCAATTTAAAAAGTAAAATATGATAGAGTAGTAAATTTAATTAGATTTAAACTAGCTTGCTATCATAGTCTTCCCTCGTGCGGTTGATGCCTACTTTCTTATGCCATAAATCTTATTTATAAATCAAAGTAGTGCTTTAATTTGTACCTCTATGATAAACTTT
This sequence comes from Lophocereus schottii, assembly GCA_002740545.1. NCBI lineage: Eukaryota > Viridiplantae > Streptophyta > Magnoliopsida > Caryophyllales > Cactaceae > Lophocereus > Lophocereus schottii. The sequence goes on from NCQV01086537.1 coordinate 25,170, forward strand.
ACAATAATGTACAAATTTTTAAAATTAATTTGATCGATGGTTGACAAGGAATTGTAGTTACAATTTGATTTTTTTAAATTTATGCTTTGAGGAATATATAAGTGTTTTAATTGAATAAGGGTAACTTTAGATATTTTCTTTTGAACTTTAGGATTATTTACTCCTAATTTTTCCTTTTATTGGCCATGTGCCTTGTTTTGCTATATTTAAGACATATCATTTTTCTAGATATTTTCCGTTTTGAATTTATCTTTTTGGGTTCTAAGACAATTGTTTTTAAATTTCTTTTTGTGATAGACGGAGCTTTTACTTTTGAAAATTTTTTGGAATTATTTTTGATAATTTAAATAAGATTTGAATAATCCGAAGAATTAGATTTTGTATCTGGATTCTTAGGTTCATTGTTATAGGATGATTCATAAATACAAATAGATTGTTTTGGTTATGTGGGGTTTTCTAATTTATTAGGATCATGGAAACTTTTTGGAGATAATTTGACTCCTTTTTTTATTGTTGTTTCCTAAGTCTTTTGTAGGAATTGGAGGAGTTTCTTTAACGGGTATGGTAAAAGGATTGAATAAAAGGAGGAGAATTGTTTGAGGAATTCCCTTGGCTTGGTAGGATTCTAAAGAATGACTATTATAATTTTCTCCCAACTGCATTTTATTGAAATTATCTTCAGAAGTTTGAATAATATTTCAATTTTCTGAAATGCCGGATTCAGAATCCGAGCTTTTAGGTTGATTACTACACGACAGTTTGTCTGTGCAAAGTATTTCTTTTAACGGAGAGTTTTCAAAATTGTTTTCATTTTCTTGCTTTGAAGAAGAGGACAAAGGATGAATGGAAACAGTTGTTTCCTTTGCAAGGAGATTGTGCCATAATTTTCATTTAGTGACACAAATATTTATTGTAATTAGGAATAGAAATTTGATGGTTTGAAAGAAAGTCATTTGGCCAATCAAAGAAAGATATATTTTCTTCGATTTAGCTAATTGAGTATAATAAATATTTTTGAATAACTATTGCATATCTTTAGAAAAATAAGAAAAGAACCAGTCTCGATAAGACCGATTATAGTCATGATAGAATTCTTTGTTAAGGTAAACTCTGTTAACTTGAAAAGTTTGATTAGCAAACGTGGTAATTTAGGAAAATCATTTTGCTTAAAACAGTTTCTTTTTGAATCTAAACTTTCATTAGGAATTATGCATGAATGAGAACGAGATCTATATGATGATGTCACATTGATGTCATGATGATGAGATGCTAAAGATAAGGAAGTTAGGATGATAATAATCTAAACAAAAGTCTTAAGATGATTAGTCTCAGAACAATAAACTAAACCAAAGAAATTAATCAATGCATAATAACAAGAAAATATGCACTTATCTCAAACAGAAAACCGCTAGGCACCCAGCCATGCACTACGGGACCACACAAAAACCAACGTCGCTCCAATCCCTTTATTGTCGGGACCACCAATCACCAGGCTAACCAACGGATTTACTAGGGGCACCGTAAGGACTTACAGACGGCTGACCAACGCTGCTGACCAATACAACTTCTAAGCTAGATGTCCGACTTATCTCCATCTTTAATAAGTATAATAATATATCATTAAGGATGAACTAACCTTTTTTAGGCTAATTGATTAGTCCTTCAACTAATCACAAGGATTTTAACCTAGATACATGATGATAAGGTTAAATAAAAGTTAATTAAATGTTATTAGACACTTAATTAATTGACTAGGCACTTAATTAACACTTGTTTACCACTTGGCTAACTTGACTAGACACTTGGTTAATCTTGGTTACATATTTGACTAACACTTGGATAATTTCACTAGACGCTTGGCGCTTATGCCAGTTCGGGACACTATATAGCAAAACCCCTTGAAATTCGACACGCAATTCAACACGTAAGCACGCAAAAATAAAAAGCAAAAAGCAGCGTTCAACTTTTTATAAGTTTGTCAGACATCAACCATTCAGAATTGTCCGCGTACAAGTATTTAAGATGAGATTCAAGATGATTCAACAATCTTATCCATTTACTGTTCAAATGTCAGAAATCTTATCGTGCTAGTTAATATTTTGTACCATACATTTACTTTTTGGGCCTATATAAAGGCTCCAAAATTG
>NCQV01086567.1:0-13755 GCA_002740545.1 Lophocereus schottii
TGTTTGGTCAACTGGTTAATGCTCATGGTTGATGCTATTTTCATGGTTAATGTGCTTTTCTGGTTGATGCTTTTCTGGTTGATGGATGTTATCATGCTATTTTGCACTTGACATATTATAATTCCTCAAGAAGTTTGTAACAATTTGGTGTGATGGATAGCTTGAATGGCATATCACAATACCAAAATGGATTACAATTGGACAGACATGCATACTACTTTGCACTTGACGTATTACTTTATGATTTGGACAGAAATGCATCCATCACATCAGCTCTTACTTATAAGGAAGAGGAAGAAGATGCAATTGGAATTGCTCATTACAATTGTGGTTGTTTTAAACGTCCTAATGTTGCTAATTTTTATATGGTCTATGATGGGTGAGCCTATTCACAAGGGACAACGATTGAAATATGCAAAAAGGGACAAAAAACATCGTAGGTTGAACAATTTGAATGCACTAATTACAGAGAGTGATGTTGGTTGTAGAAGGTTCATATGAATAGGCACACTTTATATATTCTTTGTGAGATGGTTAGAGATATTGGGGGCTTGACTGGAAGTAGAAATATGTCCTTAGAAGAAACAGTGGCAATGTTTTTATATACATTGTCTCATAAATTCAAAAATAGGACAGTTGCGAAATATTTTGTTCGAAGTGGAGAAATTGTTAGTAGAAATTTTCATCGTTGTCTTCTTGCGGTTCTAAAATTGCATAAGCACTTGCTCAAAAAGTCTACACCCATTATGGAAGACTGCGAAGACAATCGATGGAAATATTTTAAGGTAATGCCAAACTACTTCATTTTTTTCATAATAAACTTAATAATAATGTTAATAAGAATATTAATTGACGTTACTTTACTTTGTAGAATTGCCTAGGTGCCTTAGATGGTACTTACATTAGTGCTCATGTTCCCAATCGAGATAAACCAAAGTACATGACCAGGAAAGGAACTATTGCCATAAATGTACTTAGTGCATGTACACCTAATATGGAATTCACATATGTGCTGCCGGGTTGGGAAGGATCCGCACATGATGGCCGTGTCCTTCGAGATGCAATTTCTAGGCCCAATGGTTTAAAGGTTCCTGAAGGTAATAATTTAGGGCATATGATAATTTAATAACCATTTTCTCCTTGAATTCATAAGTAACTCTTGGTTTGTTATTTGTCAAGGTTCATACTATTTGGTAGATGCCGAATACGCTAATTGTGAGGGATTTCTTGCACCATATAAAGGCCATCAATACCACTTGAAAGAGTGGGGTGACCGACAACCAGTAAGCGGAGAAGAATATTTCAATATGAAACATTCTAAAGCTAGGAATGTAATAGAGCGATGCTTCGGATTATTGAAAGGAAGATGGGCCATTCTTAGATGTGCTTCATTTTTTCCAATATGCACCCAGGGTCGTATTGTATTAGCATGTGTTCTATTACATAATCTAATTCGAAAATATATGCCAACTGATCATGTGGTGCCTGAGGATTATGAGGATGAAGAGGAAGAAGATGGAGATAATGGTGAAGCTGATGATGAGGATACAGATGACGAAGTTGAATACATCACGCACATTGAGTCATCTGATACTTGTACTACTTTTCGAAATACATTTGCCCAGACAATATTTAATAATTGGCGAGTTAGGTGAAATAGGAATGGATGATGCTTATATAGCACCAATGACTAGTATTCATTTGTTCTATTTGTTGTGGTGTATGATGCTTTGTTGAGATGGTTTGTTGTGTTTTCATGAATGATGTTTAATTGAATTGGTTGTGTTTGTTTTGATGTGTAATTTTATAAGTTGTAATATTGTACTTTTTATGGCGTAACGTCATAAAGTTACCCAAAATTGTTATGTTTCTCTATTACATAGGATGAATAGCCAAAGGCAAGGTGGAAGCAAGATGGATATAAGCCAAGGTGGAAGCAAGATTGATATTAGCCAAGGCTCTCAAAGTGGAAGAGGAAAAAATAAGCGCTTTTGGACAAGGGATGAGGAATGGGCTCTTGTTCATGGCTTGTTGGAGTTAAGTGCTCTTGTTCATGGCTTGTTGGAGTTAAGTGTTGATCCTCTTTGGAAGGCCGAGGGAAATTTCAAAGGTGGGTTTTCAGTGAAGTTAGAAAGTATGCTAAGTGAGAAATTTTGTAGCTGTGGCCTAAAGGCATATCCTCACATTGATTCAAAGACAAAGTGATTTAGAGACAAGTATAATGTGATAACTGAGATGCTTCGCACCTCCGGCTTCAGTTGAGATGAGACAACAAAGATTATCAAGTGTGAAAGGCAATCGTATGAAGACTTTTGTAAGGTAAATGGCCTACCATTTCTACTAATTGGTCTCATATTGGTTGTTTTTTACTATTACTTTCATATGTACTTTGTCATTTGTGACTTGCATAACTATTTTGTAGAAATTTAAAAATGCCAAAAGATTATGGGGGGTGCCTTTTCCCTACCTTGATGAATTGGACAAGGTATTTGGTCCCGATAGAGCAACGGGAGCTGCATCAGAGAACTTTGAAGAAGCTGTGAATGGCCTACAAAATGAGACCATTGAATTGGACAAGGATGAAGAAAATGATGAGGAAGAGGAGGAAGGTGAATCAGTTCAATCAACTCGAGCAACTTCAAAAAATTCAAACAAGGCAAGAAAAGAACCAAATCCAATGGGCAAAGGCATCACAAAATGAGATTGTGGGCTTAACTTCATCTTTTCATAATGTTTCTTCTAACTTGACTACTTTCATGAATGACATGAATTCTCATCTTTCGTACATTGCGAGTGCTTTATGCACTACTCAACAACATGAGCAAGCACTTCTGAATCATGAAATGAAGCTTGATGATCAAAAAAATTGCTTGTTTCAAGAAGTGATGAACATCCCTGGTCTTACCAAAGATGAAGCAATGAAAGCGGTCAATAAGTTGGCATGTGACTCAAGTCTTCTTCCCATCTTTTACCAATGCCCGGAGGAGTGGAAGAAGGATTGGATTCTCAACATTATTCATCCACCATTCATAGGTTGAGATGCGATAATTACTTTATTGTGGATGTCATCTTTATGTTCTCAAGTGTCATTTTAAATTGTAAGGTGAACATGAATCATAGTTTGTGGTATTTTGGGTGTGGATGTCATGTTCTACATTTGTTGTAGAAGATGAACAGTGATATTTGATTCCATTCCATAACTGAACCAAACAACAAAAATGGAATTATGATTTCATTTCTGTTCTGAAACAAATATTTGATTTTATGAATCAAGTTCCATTCCCATTTCTTCAGGTATCATTCCTGATTTCATTACATTCCAGATTTGATAAACCAAACAGGGCCTTACAAAGTATGGCATACAGTGCCTAAACATGTACTTAACGAATTGTAGTAACCAATGCCAAGGGGCCCCAACACACCTAAAGGTCAATGGTGATGGATTTTTCAATTCATAAATAAATACATAAACGCTTTGAGCCTAAAACACCCTCCCCAAAAAAAAAACAAGTAAATGTTGTCATGTTCAGAAACCATAACCAAACACTTTTGATGCCCTTTTGCCACAGCTTTATTGACTTCCATCACCAAAAAATAGCTTTATGGATTCCATTTTTTAAGTGGTTCATCTCTTTTTTTTTTTGGGTCAGGGGGGTAGGTTCTAATTTTTTAATTTTTTTTTTTATGATATGTCTCTTTATCTCTAGCAGGAACACTTAATTAGCTCTTTAATTTGTTGGGCACAATCAGTTTAAAGGCTTTTAAAAGGGTTTGAATAATAATGTTCATGTCGGCATATGATTCATTTCTCTTTTCTTTGTAATCATGTTAATTAAAACAATAACAACGTACACAAATATGGCCACCTCCCCTTGACGCTCTATCTTAATATTATAATGACATGTGATGTGATTTATCAATGTATATGTATGTGAAGAAAATAGATGATGTGTCGTATTTAGGAAGGAGAAACATTATCATATATATATATATATATATATATATATAAAGTTGGATTGAACTCATATATGAGCGATACGTGAGATGCCACATAGGATGTCATTTAGGGTGTCATTTGGAATAAGAATGCCATGTAGGATAGCAACATAAAAGACTTCTATCATATAATTAAGATGGATGTAAGTTATCAATGCAATTTTAATTTAATTTAATGTTAAATTTTCTCATATATTATGACTAATTAATAATTGAATTTTGTCTTAAACACTTAAATATAGACCAAAGAAATGATTTAGATGTTACCCAAGAAAAAAATTGAAATGTGTTAGACATTATTTTTGAAGTAAGTATATATTGGACATCTAAATCTAAAAATATTTACTTTTATATATTTATTTTTAAGTGTATATATTATGAGTTGACACTTGAATGCTAATCAGATTGCTTATTTTGCGTACTGCAAAACTTGATTACTTAAGCGTGTCACATAATTAGATTCAGATACTATAAAATATAGTAAGACCTTAATGTGATTGTGGATTTCGCTCACGACTAATTTAAGTCGGTACAATATTTAGTTTATTTTCACATTTGTAACTTACGTTTATGATATTAAAAAAAATATTTCAATGATTTATTTAATTTATATTTCATTTGAGATTATATTTTGCGCTCAAAAATCATATAGTATAATTAGTTCTTTTAGCAAATTTAAATTTAAATTTAAATTTAATAGGCAAATTAATATATAAAAGTAGTTTGTCTGCTTTCCCACAATAGACTATAACTGACTTCATAAATTAGTAGCACTCCCTCCCCCAAAAAAAAGATCATTAAAAGTTTTCATAAATTCAAATTGTACTAAAATTTCTTCATCTGTTACTAATCTCCCTTTCTTCTTTTTTGAATTGTTTTATTTTTCTTTGTTGGTTTTTTTTATAAATAATTATACACCAAAGAGATAAGATTAAGGTTAAAACTTATCTGTTTTTTTGTTATTACTGTCAACAATTCTTCCATGTTTTGTTGATCATGACAATAATTAATCAAATTTTATTTTTATTTAAATCATGGGTCAAATAATAGAAAGTACCATCATTACTATTAAATAATATTAAAAGTGTCATTAAACTATTAAAATAATCTACAATGGACATATAAAGTAAATGCATGCGTAATGAATATAATTAAACCAATAAGAATCACTAGGGGAAAAAAACGCATATTTTGTGATGATTATTAGTTTTAGTTGGCATGCATGAGCCTACAAATTTGACATTTGGTCTCACATGTACTAGCTAATCTTTTGCTAATTTACTCTTATTGGTAAGTTGCCTTATTATTTCATTTGAATGTCCATCTTTAATATTTTATAACCTTTCTTAAATTATCTCATTGTTTCATTTTAATGGTCACCTTTAATTATTATATTATATATTATTTTTAAATTTAATTATCTCATTATCCCGACAACTACTCATTTTACTCTAGAGTTTATCTTAATTTATAATTCCTATAAATAAGGACTTAATTTTGTAATATCTCATCTAAGTTTGTGTCGTCATTTGATCAAAAAGAAAATTTGTGTCCCCATATAATTCTTAGTTGTGGAATCGTACAAAAATGAGTCATAACAAGCATTGGTTGGTTAAAATGGAAGAATCTGATTCTTTTCTTCATCAATGTCATAATGAATGTTACAATCTCTAGAATTATTTTGTACTCATCTAAGACAAAGTGGTCATTCCTATTAAAAAGAAGGTAATTTCCTATTCATGTTCGCTCTGCAATGATTATAAATATAAGTCAAGGACTGTCAGTGAAATGTGTAGGAGTTTACCTTCCAAAATTGATATTAACTCATGGACAATTGAATTGTAGCATTACAGATGACTTCATGAGAGAGTTTGAAATTTATCATTAAACATTACAACGAACACTACGAATGATATACAAGAAACATTGTTTATAAAAAAGTGTTTAACAACTTACTAATGGTATGTATGCACCTAAAATAACTTTACTACTATAAATTACCAAAACAAAAACAAATTGACACTATACATCTTTTAGTGTTAGTAAATTCCTACAAAACATTAGTTCTAATTATGCAACAACTATGACATATTATGATTCTTAGAATTAAGTATAATCAAAGATTAAAATGATAACAATTAATAAATTCTTCCAACATCATACAGGCAACTCAGGCAGATGAAATATACAAGAAGTCCAAAATTGAAATACCTCCTTGTAGGTAAGTATAGATTATTAATACAAAAGTATTATCTTATATTTTTTTTCCTCAATGTATAAGCATGTAAGAAATCATTACATACATTTAACAGCACATTGTTGATAACAAGTAGTTAGGAACAAATGAAAATCAAAACCTAACTTACTATAATATATGCTACTTTTATAGGTTACATAATTTGAGAGCAGAACTTGGCGATTGATAGATGGTAAAGACAACAAATCTAATGTGTCATTAAATATTTCATATTAGAACTACTTTTCACACATTACATTTCACATTACCATATGATGCATTTCTTAAATAAAGTTCAAGTTTAAGAAATACAATATTAAATTACTAAAAATACTATGATTTTTCATTCTTTGCTCCTTTGCTCCTGCCGTCAATATGGTTATTTCACAAAATCATTTTAAAATTTAAAAAATCATACAGTGCCAAACCACGTAATATCTTAAAACAAAAAAAAAATTAAAAACTTTTTGATTAACAGGATTAAAAAAGATACACTACACATCAAAAATTCAAATACATATAATTAAGGTGACTTCATATGAAATAAAGTCATAAAAATGTACTACAGTCAAGTACATAGAACTCAGTATAGTATAGCACCACCAACAACATATACAACAGTTACCGGTAATTATCAACCGAAAAGTGATAACTATCGTACAATGCACCGAGCTTAGTCACGTGAGCTTGTGACCCAAGTGGGGGCATTAAGGTGGTGGGACGTGGGCTCAGTGAACTGGGTAGTGTCTCTCATGGTCAGAGACTGGCTTGCCCTCTCCAAGGTGGGAGCTGACCCAAATGAAGCAGCGTAGGCTTGGTTTAGTTGGGCCCTAAAGCGGTGGGGACTGCGTGAGGCTGGCTTCACAGAGCAACGATCACTGCCTCCTCGTGTCAGTGGAAGGATAACAAGACGGTGCCATCTGGATCCAATGGTGCCCAGTTGACTGTGTCCCTATAGGACCATCACCTTAGCTTAAATGGATAGAAATACCGATAGGGGTAAGATTGCCTACAGCTGGATCTCCCAGACCCCGTATAAGTGGGATCCACATTAGGAGTTGTTGCTGTTGTTGTTGGAGTACATATTCTCATTGTCTACGTGCATATATCTTTCACGTATGTATTTGTCTCTATATTAATTTTATAATATATATTTGTTGATATGACTTTTGAGAATGTATGTTTCCAAGAGTATCATGTACGTATTAATTATCTAATAAGAAGTAAGTCACTGGGAAGCTTGTAAAGGAAAATTTGCATTGTGTTGAGGTGCAATGAATTGAAGAGTACGCATTATAAAAGCTAAGAATCTATTTAAATAGTATTAAAATCGAGTAATAGTACAATATTAGGACATGTGTCTTCCATGTCATCTGCCAAGTCATCAATTGTGATTATGTGTATTGTCTATGTAAAATGGTATTATTAAAAAATGTAAACTTCAAAATAAAAATAAATTTACTAATCTTAAATTTCTGTAAGAAAAAATCTTTTCCTTTTTTAATATTACATTCAGTTACAAGATTTTTGATGTTTAGAAATGTTCTTTTCCTTTTTAAATATTACATTCAATTCCAATAATCTTACTGTTTGGAAGTTAAATTCATCAATTACAAGATTTACACCTCCAAGTTTTAAATTCATCAGTTTTTTGCTTTGGCTATTGGATTATCACTTCCATGTGTATTAAATTCATAAACATAGGACATACATATGAACTAAAATTAATATAGTATCTCTCTTTACGTTTTACTATTGGGGGGAAAAACGTTCAATTTACCATCTAAAGAATTGAATGTTTTATTTAGAAATAATTCACACTCTTTATCTAACACTAACTGGGAAAAAAAATATTCAATTAAATTACAATAATTGTTGCAACTGAAAACATTTAATTTAATAATTGAGCTTTGTAGATTCAACTCACACCCCCTTTTTTTTAACGCATGGGCATAATTGTTGTACAAATTATTCATATTCTTTGCACTATGTCTTTCTCAATTATTCTCCTCATTAATGCCTCTATCAACTACTCTCAATTACTCCTCTCTCATTGTCAAAAGCCAAGACATAGTGTAGGGTGTTTGAGTAAGACCCATTTGAAGGATAGAAGGCTTTCATCATGCCTCTATGACTTTAGTACTTAAATGTTATTTATATGTTATTTTAAAAGTTAAACATGTCGGATATTCTTCCTCTCATTAAATATTACAATTATAAATATATACTATGTGAACAAAGTATCTTATCATATTTTTACTCTATCCTCCATATTTTTACTCTAACCTCTGGATTTATTTCTTTCCTTGGTTGATTATACACTATGGATGTGCCAAGGTAAATGATCAATATCTTAGCTTTTCCTATTTTTCTTTTATCGATAAAAAATCATGTACTAATTGTTGCTATTTTCCCACTACATGCTCCAAATTTGGCGGTTCACATTATGAACAGCCAAAACAACCAAGAGCCTATCTCATATTTAGCCAAGCTAAATTATGATAAAGATGGGTGGGTGATAAAGGTCTGGATATCGAGATTATAGAATATTTTCGATATGAACAACCAAAAAGATCTCCTTATTACAGAAATGGTTCTTATTGACGAACAAGTAAACTTTCCCCTCTAAAAAATATTATGCCAATTTTTTGTTATCTCTCCTTTTAGTTTATTTGTTGCCCTATAATAGCAAAAAAGAAATTAATAAACTTTTCCTTGCTTTTTTTCCTTTGCAAGACTCCCATATCCATGCTACCATCAAAGGCGGTTCCGCTCATAAATTCTGTGGATTACTCCTTGAAGGAAACATTTACGTGGTCAAAAATTTCTCTTTTCAAAAGAACAAAGAAAGGAGGCGTATTGTGACCAAAAAGAAATTGATGATCACATTTTTTGCCAATACTATAATCAAAGTTGTCACTAATAATGCACCTAGTATCTCAAGATATAAGTTTAAAATTTTACCTTTTGAGAAACTTGAAGAAAGAGTTGGAAAAGATTTTGTGCTCACAAGTAAAACCTTATAGTTTTTCTCCTTTTTTAAAATGCCTATTATGGTCTTCATTATTTTTAAATTGATGGTCTTTTACAATTGAGTGACAACATAACATTAGCAAATTGAATCTAAATGGTTTTCATGAAAGATGATACTCTCGATATCTCCAAGTGCAAAAGTCCCCATTAAGAATATTAACCGAGTCTTCAATTGTTATTTTTAATATGGTCTTCATTTTCTCCTTCAAATTAATTAATTATTAAAGTCTTGATATGAAAGCATATGTCATTGGACTATTAGTGAATGTTCAACCATAGGTGCAAAAGTTGGCACAAGATTTTCTAATTTTATGGAAATTGAATTACAAGATTTATGGTATGTTTTGCTTTGAATATACTTAACACAGTTTACGTTAGTATGTACATAATAGTTGTTTTTTTTTTTTTCAATCTATGTACTATTTTTTAACAATAAAGGGAAAATAATATGGGAGTAACCTTATGGGAGAGTAGAATTGACGATTACAAAAGAATTAAAACTAAAAATCAAGATGTTTAAAGCAAGGAAGGGGCGATACACAATGATCCCAAACTTTTAATTATTGTCTTGACCTCCACGTAACTAAGACAATACAATAGTTAGTTAGACTTTTCTATCTATTTAAATTTCATTATCTCCTGTAAGCAAATTACGTATTCAAATGGATGTTAAACACAGGAAAATCAACTTTTTCTACATCATTGGGCACCAAGATTTACTTCAATCCCGACATTCCAGAAGTAGTACAGTTCAATACAAAGTTCAGGTAATATCATACGTCAATCGTGCATATATCAAAAAAGAAGGGCAGCAACATAACAAGTCTTTATTTTACAACTTAGGGACACTCCATCGGCAGTAACTATGTTGTCACCTACAATGACTGGAGTTAATCGTGATGCGATTATAGACAAAATGAAATCAGTATGAGACATTCTTGAGACAGCGAACACAAAATATGAGTAGGTTCAACAACCAAAAAAAAAAAACATCTATTCCCTTCCATTTACGGGCGAAAGTATTAAGAAAAAACTCACACCTCTTTCACCTCATTGCCAGGATCTAATTTTTTATTGCTTCATTGAAACTGTTGGAATCTGCACTAATAATGGTTGGAGCTACAATGCATGTGGCATTTGCAAACGAAAGTTGTCAACTACTGCAACAAGTTTCAGATGTATTAACCAAGTGTTCTTTCATAATTTGACCCACAAACTCTGAAATCATCTATCTTACATTTTCATGAGTTGTAAATTTTTATATAGATATCTGATATGACAACTATTGAGAGTGCTGTATTTTGTAACTTAATTAGATCGATCAATATTATTTAACTTTAAAAATTAAATTAGAATTTAATTAGGTCCTAATATTATTTAATTTTGTTCCCTTATAAAAACGGATTATTACAACCTAAATCAATGTATAACAATAGCACAGATGTATAGAAAACCACCATTACTAATGACCTGTACTACTATTACCAGAAAATACCACCCTGTAACTTAATTGGAAAAGACTATAATCAGAATTAAATTTAGCAAATCAAAAATAGCCAAGTGCAATACGTTAACATTACCCAAATAGTAACAAAACTTTTACGCACAATCAAATTATATTTAGACGATTCATGATGTACTGATCTAATCTACAACACGAGCATACCACTAGTATAAATTTTAAAAGCATCTCTTTATTAAAATTATTTAGTTTAGAATATTTTCAGTATGACTTGTACTAAAAACGCCTTCGCGGCTAGCTCCACCCATCCCCACGCCCCCCAAAAAAAAGAAAAATTGTGGAGTGTGTATTATATGTGTTATTTTGACATTATCTAACATCGTAGCCGTTGTAAATTCTATAGAGAAGGATGAAATTGATCATCAGTATAAATTAAAAACAATAAAGCCTGTGATATCAATGCGAGTAACATCAATTACGAACAATAAGCGTTGTAATTCCTTACTTAGCATGTGAACTACACTTTTAGCGTGAATATTCTGCCACTTTACGAAAAATATAATAAATATATATGTGATATGAATAGATCATAGTGTTGATAATCACTATATCGAGTTTCCGTAGCAACTAGCAAGCTTATCAATTAGAGTTTTTCAATTTAAATTATCTAATTGACTATTCATTGCAACATACTAAGTAATCTGTAGTTATAATACATATATGTTAATCTGTAGTTATAATAGACATATGTGTTGTAGGGACAAAACTATGAAACCGTGTTGAAGTTGTGCGTGAATTTAAGTGGGAAACAAGATCATTAACAAGCTTTCAAATGAACTTTTAGAATTGCCAGTCTTTGTATTGATTAAGTTTTCACGAGTAATATCAAAAGGTTGCAAAGTAGCCCATGGTCTAGCTTGGGATGTATTTCTTTAAATCGTTGATATAGTTAGAGTGGCTAAAACTACGAAGAAAGAACAAGAAAAAGAGAGTAACATACCAAAACAATGCAAAATAAAGCAAAATAAAGCAAAATCAACCAGACCCTCTCAAAAGCACATCGCCTATTATTCACTTAGCATGTTGCATTGTACAATATTTGCAGCATCACCTTTTCTTTCTAGGAATCATTTAAATTTGTGTAGAAACCTTCTTGTTTTTTCCCCTTACTTCTTATCATTCTCTACGTTACTATATTTTTCACTCAACATGATTGTTAGTTCAAACAATTTGCCAACGTCAAGAGACTCCTTGGTCTATCCATAAATGACTTAGAAGTTTCGGTGCTTGATCTCCTGCCTGTTTTACAGTGTGTGCTGATGTTGAAAGGTAGGTATTCTGTTCATAGATGCCCCATCCGTCTCTTGGTTTGTTTCTTCTTTTCTTCTTGGCTACTCAGAGATGGTTTTAAAATTGATCATATTTAAACCCAGAGTTAGGAGTTTCATCCATGTATTTTGAATCTTGTACCATAAGAGAAAATTTAAAAGTATTTGTCTTTCCTAGTTCTTTTAAAAAAAATTTTAAAAAATCCGAATGCCACTTGGAATTAGAAAAGGCAAGCTACCACTAAAGACAATAGTAAAATAAAGCTTCGGTTCTAATCTAACTCAAGTAAAAGTACCACAAAACCAAGCGACGGTGGCAAATGAAGAGAAGAAAGTCACTAATTTAGTAATATGATGAATATGATTGACAAAAAGAGGTCTAATTTTATAAGTGGGGTACCTTGAGTTGACGCAACAAAGGTCCTTTTGAATGTACACCAGAATTGGTAAAGTAACAGTGACATCTAAGTTATTCATTCACTTGTGATTAGAGAATTAATTAATTGGGTGAATATGTGATATTCCAAAGCCAGGCCCTGGCCATTCCACTGTGCATTACTTCATTAATTCATTTTGCATAATTGCATGTATATGCCTGGACCGACCTTTTTAAGACATTAATCTAGCCCTTGTGACAGTGGGCTTCTACTTGGATAGCAAAAGTCCTGTATATCATCATTGCAACACGGAGAAAACACCCAACTCAACCACCCCTATGCCTTTTTTTTTAAATGGAAAAAAAGGTATGATATTATTCTTGTTATGACATATTAAAAATATTCAAATAATTTTGTAACAAGTTAATGTTGGAGGAGGCAGGAAGAATATATGCTATTAATTTTTTTAAGATAAGGATTTGATTTGATATCTTATGTTTATTTTTAATATACTATGTATTTTGTGAAAGTAACGTTTGTTAATAATAGATAATACTTCGTATTTATAGACCTATCCAGATGAATGTACTTTCTTCATATGCTAAAAAGCATCCATAATTCATATTTTGTGAAAGTAACGTTTGTTAATAATAGATAATAATTCATTCATGCAATAAATGGAACTTGAAGTTGGAACTCATTGGACGCCTTGCCCCTCTCATTATTTTTGCGTACTTCTGTTCCCCTCCCCCTTCTAACTTTCTCTGTGAACTTAGTGAACTTTAAATCTTTGTTTTGATTTTGAGCGTCCATATTGAAAACAAGCAGGATTATCATGATTTTTTTTTCGTGTAGAAGAAAAATTTATTTGCTTAGGAGTACAATTATCCTTAGTACAGATGAAGTCATCTCTGCACTGCTTAATAAAAAAAGTGATTGGTGGAAGTAAAGAATAAACTATAAATCAAGCATCTTAAATCTATCATAATTTATCTTTTTTTGGGTTTTGTATCATATATTTCACTGGAGTTGGGCTACTTTTAGTCCAAAAATGGACAAACATCTCCCATCACAAATTTTCTCCATTCACAAGACTGGAACTCAAAATTTTGTCTAAAGAAAATAAGTGCAAAATCACCTGAACCAATGTATATTGATAAATCTATCATAATATAATCTATAAATGTTCATAAAACAATTTAAATCACATGTTTCAAAATTTTTACGATCTCATTAATTTTTTGACCATTTGAGTAGTAGTTTTGCACTGAATAAGGCTCTGTTCTTTTCGTGGGTAAATTGGGTGGGTAAAAGGGTGAAGTA
>NCQV01086570.1:1256-16526 GCA_002740545.1 Lophocereus schottii
TTTTGTTTTTAAAATTTTCCAAAACTTTTAACTTTTGGGGGGTTTTTTCAAATTTTTGAATTTTTAGTGATTTTCAAATTTAGCAACTTTTTTTTCAATTTTTTTGAATTTTCTACTCTTTTGATTTTTTTTTCAAGAAATAAACTAAACTAGCACGTTAACAAAGCAAAACAAAATATATATACCTAGGAAGAAATATCAAATAAAAAGAAAATGTGACATAATCTCATGTCGACTTCCCCAAAATGGTGCCAAAAATTTAGACGTGATTTTTAATGTAAAATTATGTGCTGCAAGCGTACAACTTTCACTATAATACTTGAGGGCCATCTCCTCAAGAACATTATATAAATTTTGGTCACAGAAAGAGCTTATCTCTAATCATGCATTATCTTTAAGTTAATAAAACATACTTAAGCCTACTAATCAAAGAAGATTAATAATTGACCAATATTAAACAATTTACAAGTTAAGCTACTCTAAGCATAAAACATTAATTTAACCTATTAAAACCCATAAGTAGCCAAAGCTATTCGCATTCTCAAACTTAATTTGAACCAACAACTAATTCTTACATAGTAAAGCAAGATGTAATTTAAGAATGACACTAATCTAATACGAGTCAATGAGGACACCCCTCGTAGAAGACCAAAAAGAAGCCATGCCAAACAACCAAATCTTATTAGACACAGAACAGGGGATAAACAGTGAGGAAGTAGAAGCCATGGCAACCCTTCTCAATTACTCAAACCCCGAAAAAAGGAGCTGAAGATTTAGATAAAAAGTTGTATAACTGGGCTTCCATACTAGAAACCCTAGCACAAATGAAGTATCCACCATTAATGGCAGGTCACTACCATAAATCAAAAACCAACGAAAAACAAATAAGATGGAATAGGGTATGGGAAATGATGAAATAGGGCCTCCCTGCTCTCAGCTCAACCCATATTCGAACCTTCCTCCACCAATGGAAGAACAAACCCTTACATAAATAAAGAAAACAAGGGGTGCATAAGATGAAACATGGGCGAAGATAACAAAGTAGAGAAGAATAACACAAAAAATAGCGGAAAGGGATTCAAATTTTACAGCAACCCAATAACCTAGAACTAAGTAAGAAATGAGCTTTAAAGCTCGTTAAAAATGGTAGAATTTCTATTTCTGATGCTTTGAATGCCGGCAAAGAAAATACAGGAGAAAGGGAAGAGAATGAACAACGAAACTTGGACCAACAATCAACTAATTCAAAGCTTAAAATGCAAGTTTAACCCAAAGCACTAAACTACAATCAAAACTCTAAAGTACTAAATACCAAATTACAAGAAATCAAAATTCAAAAATGGATCTTGAAATTGCAAACTCCAGGAAACATGAAAAACAAAAATTAAAACCCTTAAATTAAAACCTAAAATGTATCTAATTGTAGCCTAAAACCCAGATGCACCGAATTGCACCGCTGCTCTTCAATTTATAGGACTTTCAGATCGTCCATGGTCATCTGATTGAAGACGAAGTGGATGGTGGGGATGAATGTAGGCTAGTATCGAAGGGGGTGATCTGTTGGTGCTAAGCGCATAGAGATTGTGGTAGATGTTGATGGTGTGATGCTTCTCATAGACGTAGAAAAAGGGGGGTCAACCTCGCACGTGACTGGCGTGTGAGGGAGGTTGGTAGGTTTTAGGGTTTTATTTTATTGCTATTTTTTTTGGCTTTTGTCGGGTCAAACTAGAAAATCGGCTAAGGAAGTGTGTGGGCTGAGGCTTATACTAGGGTTCTTGACCAATTTTCTTCATTTCATCCTTTTCTTCATTTTTCCACCATTTTCCTCATATTCTAATATTTTTCATCACCTATAAAATCAAATAAAAATCTAAATATAATAATTATTTGACCACATATTAGGTAAAAAGCTACAGTAAAAACATTTTATTTTCTTTTGGTGCAAATGAACACCTCTACATCTAGATTTTGCTCATCCTCGAGTAAAGCATACTAAACTACCTAAAAAGAAACGAAAAATCAGGAAACTAAAATCCTAACTCACTTTTTCGGGGATCACAATAGCATTTAGCATATGCAACAAGTCCTTTAAACCCTTGGTTTCTCAAATGGATGAGTGAAGTCTCGGAAGGGTCTTCAAATGAAATACCCACAAAATATTCTAAAAAACAAAGGAAAATCATCTTTTTTTTAATAATAAAACATGAACTTATATACAAATAATGGGAAAAATTATGTATGAAACTAGTAAAGAAATCTCCAAATTATATAAAAAAATAGAATGTACAATCATGAGATAACCAAGTTACAAGATGTATACCAACTATCTTTTTTCACCCTACTTATAACATGAGATGATATTTACACCTTGATATATACGCAAATGTATATTAATCCTTATAAATCAAGTTGCTAAATTGACATTATCACTATTTCCTTGCTTAATTGTCTTCTTTGCTCCCTTTTTTCCTTTTTTTGTTAAGAATAATAACGAACACATCCTAAAGTTAGAGCTATGAGAAGCTGGCCCGATATAATTACCAACCTAAACTCGACGCAAAGTTAAGTGGTTTGGGTATGAACTTTGAAAGTATTTAATTAATTGGGTTGATACGGCAAACCCATTTAATTGATTGGGTTAGGTTGAAATTGAGAATGCCAACATGAAAAAAATGCCTATTTAACCCGTTTAATTAAACAAATTAAATAGTTCAACCTATGTACCATTTATTTACCATTTACCGTTCATTGTTTACATTTTTTTGTGGAAATTAGGCTTTGGAGAATTAGGCCTTGTGGTCACTTTTATGAACTTATTGGTTGCTGACTTGTCAATTGTGTTATTAACAATTTCAAACAATTTGAACTTTATTTGCTGTTGTTTAAGAGTTGACTTGGACATAGTTTGTAACTTAAGTAGTTAGTTTGTGTGAAATTTTTAGGCGGTAAAGTTATGTTGTTGATGATTGTTTTGCTAGAATAAGTTCTGAATATGCTGGAGCCTGTAAGTTAGCTATTATTTTGGTGTACTTTTGAAAGCAGTTATACCTTAAAAGGCTGGAAAATATACAATTTGTTTGGTAAATTATCTTTGGCTTGAAATTTGCATTGCAATTAAATAAGTTGGTGGGAAAAATGGGTAACACAAACCTTACCCGTTTTACCCGTTTCATTAAACAGGTTAGGTTCAGCGCGACCCGTTTAAATGTTAAGTGGTTTGGGTTGAACTTTTTCAACTGTTTATTAAACAAGTCGGGTACAGGTTCGGGAGTTTCCAACCTGTTTAAATACGATACAAATACGAACCCGATCTGACACGACACATTACCTAACTATACCTAAAGCCACTTGACTCACAAATATTTAGGCACTTTTTAAAAAGAGGTTTTATTAGAATGTTCAAAGCACTTATTTCATTGCGTAAATCGATGTGTGATCAAGTAAAATAGAATATATTCAAGCCAACTAAAGATATGAAATAAAGATAGCGACTTTAAACAATGATGCTTAGGTTTTTATTCACATTTTTAGGGTTTTTCCTTTTCCCTTTTTTTTCATTTTTCAACAACATAGAAGATAACTTCAACAACAAAAAGTTCACATCCCAACTTAACAGCAAGCCCTGAAGAATTGGTGTTGAAGTTAGCAAGGTAGGCATAAAATCACACATATGACACGGGGTTATTACAAAAAATTGAATCTACATTCTCAACTAGACATCTCATCATAAAAACTTTATTAACATATAACTCAACTACCTAGCAGCATAAGCTTATAATCACCTAAGAAAGCACACAAGATTTGAAAAATATATACAAATGGACTGCTCACCTCGTCATCAAAACTACACAATGTTCTCATTGTGGGAACTAAGGTGTCAAAAGTAATCACATAAACTATATAGCCATAAAACCAACCCAAACATACAAGTATATACAAACCTACACCACCAAAACACAAAAATAAAGCTAAAACAAAGCTAAAACAAAAACAAAAACAACGTAAAACTACCAAAATAAAACCAAAGGAAAAACTAGTACATATTTACAAAAGAAGAAAAAAAAACACCCTAGACAAAGGTCTACTAAATTAAAACTAAACAATAACAAAACCAAAAACCAAAAGACTAGCACATAATCACAAACCAAACTCACCACTAATAACAAACACATAAAACCAACAAGGGTGATCATAGCTAACTTGGCTCAACGAACCCCAAGTTTCACCTTAAATCGATCACCCACACAATCACGATCCTAAATATCGACAACTATGCACAAAAGGAAATAAAGAATAGAAACAAAAAAGGGATAATAGAGAAGGGATGGAACGATCATAGTGGGGCGGGTATTAATTGTACCAAACTAATGCTCAGTCAGATGGTGTCGAGGAGGTTGATGAAGCATTAGCCACTCCATCTCAGCTCATGTAATAACCCGACCTTAACCCATATTTATTTATTTAAATCATCTTTATTTATTTTATTAATCATGTTTATTCATTTACTTTATCATATTTATTGACCTAATCACTCATGGTTATTTGTTTAACCAAATCATATTTATTAAATTCAATTACACTCAATTTATTTATTTAATGAATTCCATTTTGTTATTTAAATTTTCTACCTTCATTTATCGTATTTAATCATCTCGGTTGGAAGATATTTCATTTTGAGTACGACTTTGCAACTCAAGTTTTATTGATTGATAATTCAAGTTTCATTGATAATTCGAGTTTCATTGATTGATTAAATGTCAGGTGAACCGATATTAGGCCTCGGTGAGTATAAATTAATGATTAATTATTTTCTTACCTTCGATAAACTTTAATCCTGAGCAATACAAAATTTTATCTTTGCTCAACACTTCAAATAATTTTTCGAGCCGGAACTTAGCTTGTTGGGCCCAAAACAAAAGCCCAAAACTTTGCTAACTTTGTTATGTCACTAATTGCTCATTTTAGCACCTAATTTTAATTAGCAAAAAACTACTTGTTGGGTGGATAATTTTAGCCATATGTAGCCATTAATTGAAAATTTATAACCATAAAAATTCAACAAAAATTCACAAACCCAACTCTCCATTTTCTCTCTCCTGTCCACAGCTCAATGGGCAGAAAACAGGGGTAGCATGCCACCAGTTTTGGTGATTTCCGACCACTTTTTCGGCCACCACTGGCTGCCTCGACTTCTCCTTGTTGCCAACTATCTTGTCCAATCATCTAAATCACTCAAAACAGCCCTCTCCTCCCTCTAATTCAAGCCTACAGTGAGGTATATCCCAAAACCCTAACTTATTTTATCTTGAGTTTTATGATTGTTTTATTTATGGGCTATGTTAGGATGATCAAATTGATAGTTATTGTGCAATTTTTATTGAGTTTGGAGATGTTTGGAGTTATGGGTATTTGATCAACAGCATGATTTCATGATTTTGTATTTGTTGAATTACCACTGTTGAAAATTCTGGGAATTATGGCATTGTCCACAAATTCTGAACTTTTTACTATAGCGTCTCTATATTATTTGGGATTTTTTGGTAAAAGTTCACGAATTTTGGATGTGTAATCAGTGCGTTATAGAATTTTGAAGAAAACTACCCTATTTTGAATACGAATTATGTAATTATGTATTAATGAAGTTGTTTAGAGTTTGGATATGTATATGAGGCCTTAAATGATTGTTTTATATCTGACTGTGGTGATTTGAAATGATTTCAAATGAGTTTCATGTAAAAAAACAAATAGTTAAATTAGTGAAAGGCTAGAATTTTAGGGAATTAGGGCTGACTTTGGGATTAAACTGCTAATGAATGATCTAGCCAAAAATTATGATTTTTAGTGGGTATGTATTTCAGTGTGTTAGCTTTAAAATCCTCTTGAATTGCCTCAATCCAAGGTTTGTGGAAAAAGTTATGATCATTTTACCAAAGCTATGCAGGATGGACTAAAAACTGGCACATTTGTATTTTAGCCCCATTTTGGGAACCCTATTGTTAGAATCATGCTCTGTGTCCTTAATGAAAGTTTTTGGTGACTTCTTAATCTTTTCATATTGGAGTTTTAAGTCTCATTTGATGCTTAGAATGAAAGTTATGAATTTTTAAAGTGAACTAACCTGCTTGGGTGGAAATCAGGTTGTTATTGCAATTTTTGTGCAGTGTATACTTGGAGGAAAATTTTAAAAATTTTACTATAGATTGTTCATATTATTTTTGAATTTCCTATAAGATTTCATGAATTTTGGTTGAGTAATTAGAATTTGGTGAGTTTTGAAAGCATTTTGAATAAATATGTAAAGAGCATGCACTCATTTCGATCAGGCACTCATTTTGATCATTTTGGTGATTGACTGAGATTGATCATGCACTCATTTTTTGCATTTTGGGCCAAGCACGGTGATTTATAGGGACACAAATATTCATAGACTTTCATGGAGCGTTTAGCCTAATTAATGAGAAATAAGAAGACAAATATACAAATTGGGAGTTCGTCTATGAGCTGTGAATCATTTATGGATTTTACAATGAAAATACTAAGTTAAGTGAGCTTAATAGCTTCTATTGAGTTCAATGACTCATTTGGGGTGGAATTCTTTATCTAATGAATTTATGAATGAAATATGAAAAGTGAGGAGAGTTGTGACTCAGAAACCATATTTATGAGACCATGTTATTGTAGTTTTTTGTAAATCATATCATTAGTATTTTGTGGGTGTTATAGCTCACAAGTTACTACTCATATCAAAACCTACATAGGCTCACAACAACTTATTAAACAATCAAGAGCAATGCTCACAAAAATACAGTAGTAAAAAGTAGGTGGTATAGCCCAATTGTAGTGCATAAATGAAATGCAGCTCAAAGCTTTCTTAAGCATATCAAAGCTCTCATCCCAATGAAAATAGAGATGTGTATATCGAAAGCTAGATACACAAATCAACACTCCAGCTATTATGTGGCTATATGAATACACAAGCCATCTAGAATGGTCTGAACGTCTAAAATGAAGTCCAACTTCTCTAAGAGGCGAGGGGAGAGGACCTAGGCAAAGCAAATCAAAGGAAATATGAAAATCAAAATATGTGGGATGGCCTAGAGTCTATTCCTTTACCTCAATGCGGTCCTCAAGTCTCTCTATGCAAACATAATTAAGAGTTTGAAAAAAACAATGGCCGTTAGGCACAAAAGTCTCAGACTCTACAAAAGTAGACTTATGAGAGGTTGAAGAAGGGTGAAAAAATGAGGAGGGAAGAAAGAAGTGAAATGGGAAAGATGGGAGCTAAGTCAAGGGAAGACTCAACGTAAATGGGATCATCAAGCTCCATATAAGGTGTGACCTCACTCAACTTTATAATCGAAGGTGCCTTAAGTGAATGCTCCTCAGTAAATGTATCCGTCAACTCAACAACTATGTCACATTGATAATGAAACCTAGCATCAATATCAAATGTATCTCCCTCTTCAAGCTCTGCCAAGGGAGCCAAAGGAAGAAGTGAGTTATGAATGATCAGACTATTCTCAAGGTGTCACTAACTGTGTTAAACTCTAGGGTGCGAGCAACTATTTAAGGAGGCGAGAAATCATTCACTTCTCCAAGGTCATCAAAACATGTATCAGATGAAAATCGTGCCCTAAAGGAATCGGTGCCTCATTCCTAGCATTAAAGGCCTCAGAAGACCTGACCTTATGTTTAGGAGAACCTAAACCAAGATCGTTCTTCAGTAAATTGTGCAAGTAAAGTTCCTATTAAAGGTAGCCAATGCTTCTAATATGTGTGATCTACCAAATCATGGACAAGAATCAACATTATGATAAGAAGAATAGTAATAATCCCATGAAAATGGAGCATAGGGAGTATGAAGGTGCTCATAAGATGTACCCCAAAACTAACTCTCATCTAAAGGTGTGGCATGCCTAATATAAGGATCGGGAATTGGGCGACTAAAGGTCTCTCTAGTATTTTCAAGTACCTAAGTATCATGAGTTAAATATTCAAAGAAATCCCAAATTTTATCCAGAGTTTTAGTAAACATACAATTCAAACCCCCGAGGTATACAATCTCAACATGACCACAATATTTCATTGTTCAAACTCTCAAAAATCACTTGGCAAATTTTCTATTCCTCAAAATATCGATCAATACAATGAGCACAAAATTCATTCAATCTACTCAAGTATCGCCAAAAAACTTGATGCTCATAGTAAGGGAAATAGAAAATTCCCATTTTGTATTTAAAATTTTCAAAATTGTTAAATTTAGGAATTTTTCAATTTTTTCAAGTTTTAGTGATTTTCAAAATTTTCAAGCTTTTTTTAAATTTTTTTGAAATGTCGACTTTTTTTGAGTCTTTTAAATTAAACTAAGTCACCACTAATTACAAAATAAATAACGTAGAGCAAAATATATACAACTAATAAGAAAATATTAAATAAAAATAAAATGCGACATAATCCCATATCGCCTTGCCTGACAACGACACCTAAAAATTTTACGTGATTCTCAATGTGAAATTACATACTGTAAGCATACAACTGTCGCTGTACATCTTGACGGTTAGGGTTGTTCATTAAATGGTCCAAAACTGGACCAGCCCGAAGACCGAAGTGGACCGAACCAAGTCCTTTCGGTCGGGTCTTCAGTCCTGGTTTTTGTTCTCTTCGATATTCAGTCCGGTCCGGTGTTGGACTGGGTGGACCGAAGGCCGAACTAGGACCAAATTGAGGCTAGCTTTTTTTTAAAAAAATTATCTCGAGCCAGAATATGATGATTTTCACTTTTCATTTCATCTTCTCAAGTCTCGACTTTTCGCTGTGCTACTTACTTGCTTCCCTGACTTCCATTTTCCCTCTCCTCTCTATTTGAGTCTTCTGCTTCAGCTTCCCTGTCCTCGTCGAGTGCCAACGTCACCGTTTTCTTTCTTCAGTCTCGACTATCTCACTCAGTCACTCTCCAAGTCTCCAGTTTTAAGGAGACAGCAACTGGCGTCTGCCGAGGCCCGACTTCCCACCGATGATATCGGCTCTCCGTCTCCCTTGCAGCTCATGGTGGGTCTGACACTCTCGCTTGCTGACTTCTCATCGGTGCCACTGCGGATTGTTGGAGCAAAAACCCGGCGCAGAGTCCAAGTATAAAACCTAAATCCCTAATTTGGTGAGTTTTAATTTCGCTCGATATATTCTCTATATGTTTTATAGTCGAATTTGTTTATAATTATTAAAGTTGAGTGATTCATTTGCAGATCTATTGTAGGAAAAATGGAATCCTGTCTTAGTTGCTTTATTCTTTTATGATACTTGGACTCTTGGCTAGGACTCAGAGAGGAAAATGTTGTTCTCTTTATGCTTGTCGAGTTCTTAATTTGCAACATGGCTTGTATGTGGACTCAGAGATGCTTGTCAAGTTTTAATTACTCTTTGCTAGGACTCATTTCGGGTGGGAGTTGACAAGAACTTAGGAGTAGAGGTGGCCAAGAGTAATTACCATTCGGTCCAGTCCAGTCCGGTCCGGTCTGGGTTCTACCCGGTCCGGTCCAATCTAGGATTGAAAGTGGACCGATCCGGTCCTCGGTCCACAGATGCACCCTTAATCAGTCTTCGGTCCAGGCCAGCCCGGTACGGTTTGGTCCGGTCCTGCACCGATAAACGGCCCTATTAACGGTCATCCCCTCAGAAACAATGGATGAAATTTGTTCACAAAAATAGCTTATCTAATCATGCTCTATCTTAAAGCTAATAAAACATACACAAGACTACTAATAAAGCAAGATTAACAATTGACCAATATTAAACAAGGCACAACTTAAACTACTCTAAGCATAAAACATTAAATTTAACCTAATAAAAGTGGCCAAAGCTATTCATATGCTCAATTTCAATTTGAACAAATAACCACTTCTTATATAGTAATATAATCTAATAATGAGGCTAATCCAATAAGCGTCAATGAGGATATACCTCTTAGAAGACGGAAAAGAAACCATGTCAAACAACCAAATCGGAACAGGCACAGAGCAGGGGACAAAGAATGTGGAAATGGAAGCCAAGGCATCCATACTCAATTGCTTGAACCTAGAAAACAACAATTAAAGGTTTAAAAACGTTTAGACCAACAGCTGAAAAACTAGGCTTCATTGCTAGAAACCTTGGCACGAATCAAATACCCATCATTAATTGTGGGTGACCAACACAAACCAAGAACCTTGAAAAACAAAGAAGATGGAGCAGATCAATGGAGGAACAAAACCTTACCCAAATCAAGAACACATGGGATTAAGAAGATGAAACAGGGGAGAAGAAAACAAAGCAGAAAAGAACAACATTAACAATAGGGGAAAGGGATTCGAATTTTATAGCAACCTAGTAACCCAGAACCAAGTATCTAACAAGCTTCAAAGCCCATTAAAAATGGAAGAATCTCCATTTTTGAAGCTTCAAGTTCCAGCAAAGAAAAAACAGAGGAAAGGAGAAGAGCATGAACAGTGAAAATTAGGCCAACAATCAGCCAATTCAAAGCTTAAATTGCAAGATTAACTGAAAGCAATGAACTGCAACCAAAAATCTAAGGGACTGAATACCAAATTGCAAGAAATAAAAAATTCAAAAATGGATTTGGAAATTCAAAACTCAAAGGAAAGATGAAAATTGAAAATTAAAACCTTTAACTTAAAACCTAAAATCTATCTAGTTATATACTAAAAGCCTAACTAGAAGCCAACTGCCTGGAACTGTGCTGTTACTCTTCAATCTATATGACTTCTAGATCTTTCATGGTCATTCAATTGGAGATGTGGTGGATGGTTGAGGTGAATGCAAGCTAGCTTTGAAGGGAATGATTCGTTGGTGGTGCGCGCATAGGGATGATGGTAGATGCTAATGGTGCGATGGCGATGCAAGAAGTGAAGATGGTGGAGAACGTTGCAGTTGATGATGGAGGCAGTGGTGGTGCTCGAAGGAAAGGGGAGGGGTGGAATTGGAACTTACTTTCGTAGAAATCACGTTTACATTGAGTGTATGCAACAAGCTCTTTGAACACCTTGGTTTCTAATGAATGACATATTTGTATAGATTTTATGAGTATTTGGAAGTCATTTTATGGCATTAGTTTGCTTAGTTGTAAGATCTATACCCTTATTTCTACTACTACGCTTGGTTTCACTTGTTTTGAGAGTTTTTGTAGATTTTCACTTTATGAGCCAAGTTATGTGCATAGAATGAAGTTTTTTGAGGCCTTATGGATCAAAGGAGGTAGTAAAAGAGTCCTTGAGATACCCAGTACTGACAAATTATGGCCAGTATTACGGTCCAGGGTGATCTAGAAAGAAGCAGCGAGAAAAACATGAGAGAAGCACCCAACCAGTGGCCACCATGGCCTGACCGTAGTAGGTGGTGCGGCTCATGGCCTATGCTAGACCCCATATCCAAGCCGTGATGGCCCTTGTTCCCTCGGGTTCGCTAGTTTTCTTCGCGGCTTTTTGTTTCCAAACTTAGTGGATTGTTAGCAGCTTTGATTCCAGCAATAAAAGATTGATTTTACTGCCTTCCTTATCATCCAATCCATTATCCTAGGTTAGTTTTATTCCACCATAGAGAGAGTTTGATGAAGAGGAGGGAGAAGATTTGCAAGGGAACCGCAGATCGGGTAAGCATTGCAAGATCAACGCATCAGCATGAAAATTAAGCATCACTTTTTCTATGTTTTTCTTAATTCTTAATTATATTCATTTTTCAGTTTGTATTTAGATTTCTTTACCATGTTCAACTAGATTTTCCAAATTAGGATTTTTGAACCAGTTGATGTATTTCCTTTGAGTTTCTGGACTTCAATCATTTAATTTAAGTTGATTTCAAGTTTCATATGATTTTAGAGGTTTAATTTGCAAGTATGTTGATTGGCCATATTCTTGCTTCATCTTGGATGTTTGGTGAAGTACTGAAAGGTGAAACTTGGCATTGAAAAACTAAAATTGGACTTGTATACATGAATTCTTGAGAAAAATTCGCCATTCGAGAGGGCATGAGCCATAATCCTTTTTCTAATGAATCAAGATTGATTGAAAACCACGAAAGTACGGGATTGATTGATACTAGACATTTCACTATAACGTGAAAGAGAGTAGTGATGCTTTCATTATCGTCTTTTAAATTGATTTTGCATAAATTGATCGATGTGTAACGTGCTTGAGTAATTATCATTTGGTGAAGCACATTCTTGAATGTTCATTCTCATTTAATTTAGATTTAGATGTTTTCTTATCAATTCCCAATTTTGATTTGCTTAGCCATCTTAAGGGGATAAAGACCAATAGATCGACCTAGTTCCTACAGTAGACAACCTTGATTTACTACAATGCCACCCTATGCTTGTGGCTCGGTCAAGTTTTTGGCGTCGCTGCTAGAGACTAGTGTCAGATATTTGATTTTTACCGACAGGTTTCACTAAAAATTTTGGTTTTCTTTGAAAAAAAAAATTTAAAATTAAAAAATCTCAAAAATTTTATGAAAAAAACAATTATAATTTTCTATTTTTTCTAATTCGAACATGAATTATTTTGGAGATGTTTTAATCATTTGCATGTTTTTCTTGCTCAATGTGGTTATTGTGTGGGTAAATGTGAAATTTTGGACATTGTTGAAGATGTGGACAGTGAAACTCGCGCTCTTTTAGAGTATTGGGGTTTTCTAGATAAAAGCGTTGATGAGGCATGGTATTTGGTTAAGTGGATTGCTCGGGATTCATTTGTGTTTGAGAAGGGTAGTCGTGTTTTTGGATATCCATTTCCGGATTCTTGTGTATTCTATGCTAGATCTTATTATGTCCTTTTTGGTGTGACTTAGGTAATTCTTCCAATCGTGGTATAACTTCGTGCCTTTATTACGCATGTTATGCTCAACCTGACTTTGCATCACCCAGGGACAATGTTGATATTGTCTTTACTTCATCTGATTCATCCTTTCCTTCAACTCAGTGCATGGACTTGACGCGGGTGATTCTTTTAGGATAGTTGCTAGGTTTGGTGTTGTTAATACATGTTTTGAGTTAGAAGATACTTTAGATGAGGTGTATGATCTAGTTGAGACTCCTTTGGAGGGGTCCTGTGATGTATTTGAGCATGAGGAATCTCCTAGCCTGAGTTGTGCTATTGTTCTCCACAACCCCCTTGATCATTCAGATGCTCCCTCTCTTTGTTCATTACCCTCTCCTTCCCCGAGTATTACATTAATGCGCCTGTTAGTAATCCTAAGATTTGTGATGTTAATATTGATTTGGGTTATAAGGGCAATTTGTTTCATATGCTTGGTGGAAATGTTGATAATTTTATGCCCTAGGTTACTTTAGTGGATATGATGTCTCCCTTGACCCATATTTCATGCACCCAGTGGATGCACCTGCAAAAATCACGTGGAATACTTTCTTTGATTTCTCTTTTAATTTTTCTATGACATTTGGTTTGTTAACGAGAGTGTTGACTTTCTTTATTATGATTATCTTGATGCTCTCTTACTGCCATGCTTACGAATCCCATGCTATGACATTCGACTAGCTTCTACGTGCATTGACAGCATCTAATTGACCGTCCGTATCTTGAAGTTGTGATAGAGTGGCTGATGCTCCATTTGCCCCATTTATAAGGAGGCCTTAGCTTAGGTGCATCTGGCACCTAACCTGGTGAGATCCTTATGTTTTGTTCCTTTTCCCTTCTTTTACTTTCTTTACTTTGACAAATAATGCTTTATCTAAGAATGGGGGAAGGGTAATTTCATGTTTTCCATTTTGATTTTTAGTTTGCATACTAGTTAGAGCATGTATGTTTAGGTTTCCTTTCTTTTGCAATGGTGTGTTGCATTTAAGTGTGCATTTCTAGGTGCACATCAAGATGGTTTGGATTGATTTGAGATGACCTCCAATGATGATTCTCTAAGCATGTTAGTGTTCACGAGCTTGACTAATGTTTGTGTATGAGCTTCATTATATGAACTAATTGAGACTTTAGTAGATATCCCGTGAGACTTTGAGCCTTATGTGGACTAATTCATCATATTTAATCTCATATTCTTTCGTGTGTGTGGCTCTTCCATGTTGCATCTCTAGAACTTGTCTAGATTCTTGTTAAAACCACATAAGCATGTGCATATTGATAATATGATAGAGGCATTCTTTCTTTAAACATTTTAGCCACATAGCGAAATAGTCTACCCTTGTATTACATGTTTTCCCCCTTTGCTAGCCCTTTTGAGCTATAATCATTTTCTTGTTGTGATCCCTTCAATCTTAACCATTGCTCAAGCACGTGTTCATAACCTTTAAGCTAAGCTTATGGAGCATTACTTCATCTATATAGTGGATAGTTTTGGGGTAATTTAGTTTTAAGGTGGCTTTGGTGTGTTAGTTTATTGAGGGATTAATGACATTGAGCATTTTCTTTTGTTCCCTCGTGTTTGGGTTGTGTATATATGAATTACATTATGAGTTGATAGTTAGCGTCCTATGCCTTTCAATAATTGATATTTTCATTTCATTAAAAAAAGAATTAAAAAAGTCATGTTGAAGAGAAAAAATTAAAAAAAGAAGGAAAAAAAAAGAAAGAAAACAAAGAAAAAAATAAAAAAAATAGTGAATAAGTGATTGGTGTTGGACATGTAAATAGCTTAAATTCCTTTCTTTGTCAACTCATTTCCTACATGATTCATTGGGATATGTTCATTGTATTGTTAGGGTTTGAAGTGTTGGTGAACTTGATAGTTGGTTGGTGGTTTGTTGATTGCTCCCTAGTCCCTTCGCTAAATAGCTTGACATTGTCCAAATTCATTAGTTCACTCCTTTCCCTTAACTCCTTCTAGCCCATGTTACAACCCATGTAAAGTTCTCTTGATTATATTATGCACATTGCATATTTAGTGGTGGAGAGTTTGAAAGTCTCGGCAAGCATATGGTAAATTGCATCTTTGGAATGAATCTTAAGTGAATTTATGCTATATTTTAAACATATGAGTGAGAGTGTTTCACTTTTCTCAAAAGTGACGTTCTACTAGTCTATTTGGCTCTATTTAATTCCATGTGCTCGCATACTTTTTTGAAAACCTTCTCGTCTTTCTAATTTTGAAATGTCTTCTGTGTTATTTGGGGTTACTGTCGATTGATATTCTTGTTTGTAATGCGCTATGAGTGGCCTAGTTCCAGGAGGTTGTTATGTATTTGAGTCCTAAATGTATCTTCCCTTGTTGGATTTATCAGGTGTTTATATGAGGACAAGCAAAGGTTTAAGCATG
>NCQV01086579.1:0-12725 GCA_002740545.1 Lophocereus schottii
TTTTTTTTTTTTTTTTGGGTGTTGAGGATCACTCACTTAGTGTTTGGATACCTCATTCCCTCTCTATTTCCCCTTTTCCCAGGTTCTTGATGTGACAAGGAGAAGCTTATTTGCATAAGCCGAATTAGAGTCTCCCCCTTGCTTCGAAAAAGGTTTTATGTGAACATGTATACGTAGACTTATGAGTTTAATGATGTAATATGTCATAGATTTCTAATTATATGTAAATAAGGTACTTCGGTTCATATATTGCATATCGAATAGCAGTAGCTTTGAATGGCCATGGGGCCAATCATATGATTAGTAGGTCGGCTATTTTAGTTAAAGTGTGTTATATTTTGGGGTGTAAACCCCAGTGCTCCGGGTGTGATGTCCATTGAGTTGTATCTTTTATTTCCTTCTTTATTATTGAACTTTATTGTTTAGCTTATTTTTGTGTTTTTTTGTGCTTTAACTCATTGGAGGGACCTAATATAGGGCTTTAAGTCTGAGAAATGGCCAGTTTTTAGGCAAAACTCTGTCCGTTTCGCTCCAGGATTTAAGTAAACATTAACGTCCCTAACCCTAGGGGATATGAGTGTTACAGTATATGCCTGCTCATGATAACATGCATAATTTTGAAATTGGTTAATGACAACACTCATAATATCTTTTATCTTGACATGATTTAACCATATGATATCAAGTAATGTGTCGTAATTCATCATACTAACATTGTATGAGTAATTGGCAAAACAATGATTGGGAATCACTATCAGAGTCTCATAGGTTCCTATGTATATCTACTGGGAAGATAGCTTCTCTTGGTATGGATTAAAGGTTACCACACCTTTTACTAGAGAACATGTTGCCATGTAAAAGATTAAAAACAATCAATGCTAGAAGAATCACATGTGAATCCGCAAATAGCCTCCTTAGGAAATAGTGTTCAAGGCTTATCCGACTAGATCGTTGACCTCAAATGCTATGGATGGAAATAAATATTGAATAACCATCTTGTTATGTACTTATGCTCATAAATTTATAGTTGACATCACATTTGAAACTCCGACACAACTGCCTATTCACTCCGTAGCTCACAGTGGCTTTAGTATGTGATAATGTCAAGAATGAGGTTAAGACCTTACCACTGTACTAGGGAGGACAAGGCTCACAATTTGATGCCCCTTGCCTTATGGAATGTCATTGTGAGCTTGTTAAACTCCAGTGGCACTCCTCTTAGTTCTAGGTGCTGGCAGGTATGGACTGCACAATTTGTTCACCTAAACATAAAAACACAAAATATTTGAATAGTGAACCTGGACTCTATGTGTTTAACCCTATACTGTAAGGAAAAGAAATTTTCATGAGCGGTTATATTTCAATTCAATTTAGTTCGAAATAACGAATAGAGAGAATTATGTTAAAACTATTACCAATTTTTATCTAAAAGTTTGTAACGCCCCAAAAAGTAAATGATTCATTACTTGCATTCACTTCCTTAAGTTCACTAATTAGAGATAATAACCCAATGAACGGGGTGTTACCGCCTTCCAAAAAGGACAAGAGTTCCCTTACATATATGCAAACATATCTATAAAACCAAAGTTTACCCTCAAAAGGGCATTCACTCCATCACAACCATTCAAACCATTTAGTTATATATAGAAATGGTTCTAACATCCCAATCATCCTAAAGGATTACACCAAAATACATAATTCAGTTCAAATATACAGTTTCAACACCAAAATATAACACAATATGATATGATAGCATCTCAGCACTCATACACCGCCAGTCACATGGACGGTCCTAACTCACTTATCACCTTCAGCCATCTTGCCCGTCTGAGGGTGGTTCACTGAATACTTTCCTAAAACAAAATATGAAAATATTTCGAACTGTGAGCCAAAGTTCAGTACATGCATTCCTGTAATGTTAAAAATTTACTGAAAATTTATCTGGGCCCGCTTTGCAATTCATTTTAATTTTAAAACAGGGAATGAGCCGCATATAAAACTGAATTGTCAATTATTATCTGTTAGTACACCCCTGAGTAACTGTTATGATCTGTGAATAGGTGTACACTTGCCAAGCCGACCGCGGGACCTGGCCTGAAGCCGAGCAGGTAACTGGAGGGCAATGCCCTGAAACTCATAACTGATGGGGTCACTAATTATGTGATAAAGCACTAATTAAATTGATTCATTGATGTACTTACCAAAACATTATAATTTCGATAAATACATGCTGATTTCCAAAGATACAGGCAATGAACGAGCCTGGAAGTTTTAAAGGCAAGTTCACGGAATAATAAAATGCACAAAAGTGGAGA
Organism: Lophocereus schottii; assembly: GCA_002740545.1. Taxonomy (NCBI): domain Eukaryota; kingdom Viridiplantae; phylum Streptophyta; class Magnoliopsida; order Caryophyllales; family Cactaceae; genus Lophocereus; species Lophocereus schottii. The sequence goes on from NCQV01086579.1 coordinate 2,316, forward strand.
GAATGAAAGCTTAGGCCTTGATTCTGTTTAAAAGATCATTATCGGTACATGAGGTCAGAAACCAGCTTGTTCTTATCAATGATGCCTTTAACTAAAAGTGGCTTATGAAGAATCTTTCCAAACCTATTAATAGATTAGACTAACATGAAGAAACTATATAAACCATAAAAATGTGATTTAAGGCACAGTAGCATGTTGAGAGTAAAAGGGCTAACAAAGGAGGGTATGAAAAGAATAATTCACAACTTATACTCCCAACCTCAAAATGAGACCTAAGATCACAATATGAAAAGTTTAGGAAGTCCTCTAAAACTTTCATTGAGTACACATAACATGATTCCCACGATAGGATTCCTAAAATGGGGCTAGAGCACCAACATGTCAGTTTTTGAGTTTATCCTGCATAGATTCAGTAAATAATCTTAACCTTTTTCGCAAAGCTCGGATTAATGCGATTGAAGAGTCATTTTAAAGCTAACACACTGATAGAGCCACCCACCAAAAATCATAATTTTTGGTTGGGCCGATCATTACCAGTTTCATCTCAAAAGTTATCCTGCTTTTCTAGAAATTCCAGCCTCATTGTTTGAGTTTGTTCCCTCACTTTCCACACAAATCCTCAACTTAAACGATTCCTTAAAAGCATGTAAACACACTTTGGTCCATCACAACATCATATAAAAATACCACTCTCAATTTCACTTTATATTCATATCCAATAAAGCTCATTTTCTGGTCACACATGCACATACTTCAACTCTAATACTAGTTTGGTCCAAACCATACATTCTAGGATAAAACCCTAACTTAAGGTCAGCTTGAACTCACTCCCATCATTTCGAACCACCATAGACATCATAATAAACTTCAATATATTAATTAAAATCAAGGATAAAACAATCAATATCCAACACTTAAACATGGAGCTTGCATGATTAAGAAGTAACCCTAAGCCTAGCATCATCCAACTTCAACTCCACCATGATCCATCACCTAAATAATTCTTAATTCAATCAAAACAACATGATCCACCATTAAAACAACCAAAACAAGAAGCAAAACCAAAAATCCAAAGAATAAGATTGAAGCCACTTACATTGAGCTTGAAAGAAGTGGAGATGGAGATGATATTTAGTGATTTTGAGGGTGGAGGATGATAGCCGGCGGAGGGAGGTGCTTGGAGGTTGCAATCTTACCGGAGGTTGGGTGGAAAGTAGCAGGAAAACACCATAGAAGGGGCTGGCTGCTGCTGTTCTGGTTGAGCCGTGAGGTAGAGAGAAGGAGGAGAGAAGAAGAGAGAGAAAATGTCTTGAATTTTCTTTGTGCCAAAAAAAAAAGTTTAAGCAAAATAAATACCTGGCTGAAAATTAATCCTCAAAATCTATTTTTTACTAAGTATAATTAAGGCCTAACTATGGGTAATTAGCGAAAAAATACGATCAAGTCTTAGTGGACCGGAATTGGCTTTAAACGGACTCGGGTTCAAAAACTAGCTCAAACCGAGTGCGCTTAAAAATTTTTTTTGGTTTTTTTTTTTCCAACGCCCGAGATTAAATGTTTGTGGTGCCATGGAAAACAATTAAATCACTTAATTCATAAATATCAAGGCCTAAGGTCGATCTCCAGAATTTGACAAGAACAAAAACCCGAATTACAAGGTAAGGGCCCATTTAAATTCTCCCAATTGAAATAACAAAGAAAACGATGATTTAAATGCGATGAAATTAATCACATGGATTAATGAAATGAATAAACATGATTTGGGGTGGGACTGTTACAGACTTCCCCCTTTAAAAAGTTATGTCCTCAAAACTGATGAACTTAATTATAAAATGCAAGATTACCTCGAATAAATGTGGATATTTGGTTTTCATTGCCTCTTCGGTCTCCCAAGTGGCTTCTTGGGAGGTGTGGTTTGTGTAGAGTATTTTGACCAATGGTATCTGCTTGTTGTGCAGCTGCTTGATCCTGTGATCGAGTGTTTGGATAGGACGCTCCTCATATATTAGATCTTTAGTGATTTCAATAGGTTCAGATACAATGGTATGGTCCGGGTCTGGAATATATTTCCTAAGCTGAGAGATATGAAACAGGTTATGCACGTGCTCAAGTTCTACAGGCGGCTCTAGATGATAAGTGATGGGATTTAACTTTTCAATGATTTTATAAGGTCCAATGTACCTTGGACTGAATTTGTCCGTACTCTGAACCTTTTGACACCTCTGGTTGGTGAAACTTTCAGAAAAACTTTATCGCCTACTTGAAACTCCAGAGGCCTTCTTCTTTTATCCAAATAACTTTTTTGTCGAACTTGAGCAACCCTGATATGTTCCCGAATCTTTCTTATTGTTTTAGTGGTCTCTTGAATCATTTCAGGACCTATAATCAGTGTCTCATCCAAATCACTCCAGCACAACGAGGTTCTACATTTTCTCCCGTATAAAGCCTCAAATGGGGCCATTTTGATGGTGGACTGATAGCTGTTGTTATAAGAGAACTACACCAAAGGTAAGTCGTCTTCCCGCTTCCCTTGGAACTCCAATACACAACCTCTCAGCATGTCCTCTAAAATTTGATTCACTCTTTCAGTTTGTGCATCTGTTTCTGGGTGATAGGAACTCCAATACATGCTTGAAATCTTGGGATCCCGTGTAGACGGACTATCTCCTTAACATACAATTGGGCTAGTCTTTCAACTCCCCAAGTGTCCTTAATTGGCAGGAAATGGGCTGACTTTGTGAGTCGATCAACTATGACCCAGATAACATTCTCTTTTGAAGCAGAAAGGGATAAACCCATAACATATTTCATTGAGATCGAATCCCACTTCCAAGTGGGGATTTCTAAGGGTTGTAGCTCCCCCACAGGGTGCTGATGCTCTGCTTTAACTTTCGGGCAGGTTTGACACTTATCCACATATTTTGCAATGTTCTTCTTCAGATTATTCCACCAGAAGTATTGTCTCAAATCTCTGTACATCTTGGTACCTATTGGATGCACCGAATAACGAGTATTATAAGCCTCTTCCAAGATCTGCTTCCTCAATCCTTCATTTTTAGGCACACATAGGCAATTCTGGAACCACAGGGTCCCATCCTTGTGCATTACAAATCACGGAGACTTCCATTTCTCTAAATTTTGCTTTATTCTTTGGAGTCCGGGAACACTTTCCTGGTTCAGTTGAATTTCTTCCACTATAGAAGACTAGAAGATAAGTGCTGATAATTGAGCATTTCTTTGCCCATGGGGCACTAATTGAATCCTAAAGTCCTTAAGTTCTCTTAAGAGGCTCAATTGAGTAATCACCACAGTGTTTGAGTTATGTTGTGCCTTCCTACTCAGGGCATCCGCCACCACATTTGCTTTACCGGGATGATATTGAATCTGCAAATTATAATTTTTAAGCAACTCAAGCTAATGTCGTTGCCTCAAATTGAGCTCCTTCTGGGCGAAGATATACTTTAAACTTTGATGATCAGTATAGATCTTGCATGGTACCCCATGTAAATAATGTCTCCAAATTTTTAATGCAAAGACCACGGCTGCTAACTCCAGGTCATGGGTAAGGTAGTTTTTCTCATACAGCTTGAGTTATCGAGAGGCATAAGCTACTACTTTGTCTTCTTGCATCAATGCACACCCCAGACCGTTTTTCGAAGCGTCACTATAAACAGTGCACTCCTTTCCTTCCATTGGTAACGTTAGGATTGGGGCGGTAGTTAGTTGCTGTCTTAGCTCTTGGCAAGCTTTCTCACATCTTTCAGTCCACTCGAACTTGTTCGCTTTCTTCGGTAGATTGGTCAGTGATGAAGCTATTTTCGAAAAGTCTTTAATGAATCTTCGATAATAGCCCGCTAAACCTAGAAAACTTCTAATCTCCGTGACATTGGTAGACCTTGCCCATTCTATGATTGCTTTCACCTTCTGGGGGTCAACTTTAATTCCTTCTTTTGTAATCACATGTCCCAAAAATATCACTTCCTTCAACCAAAATTCACATTTCTTTAATTTGCCATAGAGTTGATGCTCCCTCAAAGTTTGCAATACTGTCCGCAATTGATCAGCATGTTCCTCCTTGTCCTAAGAATAGATAAGGATGTCATCTATGAACACCACTATGAACTTGTCCAAATAGGGTCTGAAAACCCTGTTTATAAGGTCCATGAAGGCTGCAAAAGCATTAGTGAGACCAACAGGTATCACTGTGAACTCAAAGTGACCATACCTGGTCCTAAACGCTGCCTTAGTAATATCGTCGAGTGTAATCCTAAGTTGATTGTAATCCTAAGTTGATGGTACCCTGACCTCAAATCAATCTTAGAGAACACTCCTGCTCCTTGTATTTGATCAAACAAGTCATCCATTCCTGGCAGAGGGTATTTGTTTTTGATGATAATCTTGTTCAGCTCCCTGTAATCAATACATAGCCTTAAAGTTTCATCCGTCTTCTTGACAAAGAATACTGGGGCACCCCATGGTGACACACTTGGCCTAATAAAACCCTTCTGTAACAACTCATCTAGTTGAATCTTTAGTTGCTTAAGCTTAGTGGGGGCCATATGATATGCGGCTTTAGAAATAGGTTGGGCTCCAGGAATTAATTCGATTCCAAAATTAATTTCCCTCTGTCGGGGTGGTCCTGGTAACTCCTCTGGGAAAACATCTTCAAATTCACAAACTAGAGGTATATTTTTTGCTTCCTCTTCTTTTGTTTAGGTGTCAATAGCATAACATCAATATCCAATACACCCCTGACATAACAGCTGACTTGCTTTCATAGCGGAAATCAAAGAACAAGATTTTGTCTTTCTCTGCCTATAAAAAAACACTTTTCTTCCTTTTTCATCTTTCAAGATAACCTTAAGATCTTCACAGTCGATTTGGGCTCCATAAGTGTGTAACCAATTCATTCCCAAAATGATCTCAAAATCAGACAAATCAAATTAAATCAAATCCACAAGGAAGGTGGTTTCACCAATGGTGATAGGGATAAGTTTATAAGAGAGGGGGCACTCAATCACATAATTGTTGGGTAGCTTAATTCTATAATTGATTTCCATCCTCCTATTCTCAAGGCTCAATTGTATAGCAGATCGAGCAGATATAAATGAATGAGTGGCACCTGAATCAAATAATATACAAAATGGCTTTGAATTTAAAAAGAGAGTTCCAGTGACTACCGTACCAGAGGTAGCAACTTCCTTTTTGTTCATCACAAATGCCCTTCCTATAACTGCAGGCCTTGAAGGTAGGGGTCCCTGGCAGAGCGGAGCCAAGGGTTTTATTGCGCCCTTGTATATAGCTTGTAGTTGTCGGGGGCATGCAGTTATGAGGTGTTCAGGACATCCACACCACATGCACTTGTTGGTGCCAACTCTGCATTCAGGAGTGGTGTGATTGGTTCTTTCACACTTCCTACAGGGCTCTGCAGATCTTGCAGGATGGCTCTTGGGAGGAGCGGGAGTGGGTTTCTTTTGATTCACACTCTCACTGAGAGCTCCCCGCTCGATCCCTTTCCTCTTTTGATTGATCGGGTTTAAGGCCCTCAACTCCGTCTTCAGACGTTCCACTTCAGCGGCTCACTCGTATAGCTCTTGGTAAGTCAGAATTGGTTGCCTAGCTAACTGATTCCGAATGTAGAAGGCCAAACCCTCCTCAAACCTTCTCATCTTTAAACTTTCAGATGACACAAATTTAAAGACAAACCTAGATAATTCTGTGAACTTACTAGCATACTGTAGCACTGACATGCTACCGCTCATTTTTAATTCCATAAATTCTTTCTCCTTTTGCCTTTGCACCACAACTGGGTAAAATTTCGCCCTCAACTCTGCTAAGAATTTACTCCAGGTCAATTCAGGCCCTACGAGCTAACCCTTAACAGTATTCCAACAAATATTAGCTTCACCTGAGAAATAATATTTCCCAATGTTTACTTTCTTTTCCTCTAGTACCTCAACTACTGTGAAAATTTTCTCCATTCCTCTTGCCTATTCTTCCAATACTACTGGATCATAATTCCCATCATACACTTTAGGGTTGCACTGCGCTACCCTATCTGCCAATTTATCCTCTTTAGGAGGGGTTTCAGCAGGTACCTGGGGAATCCACTACATCAATTTAGCAACTAAGGTCGGCCAGTAACTCGGGTTTCCTAAGTTGCTAGCTAATTCAGAGGACAATGGTGGCGTGTTACCATGTTGTGGCTCCTGGCACGAGGCTTGATCACCCGATCCCTGAACTTGCTCCAAATTGTCCCCTACATGAACCTCAAAGCTGTTTTGCACTGACTCAGCCATTCTAATCCTACATTAAATGGAACAATTCAAACACTGGAACCTCCAGACATATAAGATAAACATGCCTAATAAATACATAGGAGATGACTCAAAGATTATTTCATAACTTAAAGCATCATCATTTCATTTCACAACTGCTAACTTACATACATGGCTGCTGATTTATATATATGAGAAATAAAAGCATATTACACCTAGCTGAGTAAGTAAGACTAGCTCTGACTCTTATCATAACACTAAACACTAAATAGCCCCTAGACACTAGATCCGTCACATGACCAAAAAGAGTTACGGATCATGTCATCATGGTCGGAGAGGATTGGACTAACTATATATAATGTCAGATGCTACACAAAATATAACCACCCAATCCAACCATACCATATATACATACAGGGCACAAAATTAAAACCACTACACCAGCCCCTAAAACCGCCTAATGATTCTTAGATGGATTGTAATCCTGGTCAGACTCATCATCAAGTTCTGTACCTGAATTGAAGCTGCTAGTAGATGCCTTTGACTCAGCATTACCAACCTCCTGCTGAACCTGTTGCTCCACGATCAACTCATTAGGCTCTTGTTCCCATTGCTGCTCTACCTCCACCTCATCAATATCTTAATCCTTCTCGGGATCATCCTCCTCGGGATCATCCCCCTCTCCTTGGTGGCCCTCATCCCCAGAACTAATCACCACTAAATCTGGGGTGTCAGGGAGGTCTATCACCACATGAGCCTCCCCAGGGCTATCGGACATTAGTGGGGTACCTGGTGCTGGCGGGAAGGGTAGCCCCTATGCTGGTTCTGGTGGGGAGGGTGGCCCCTGTGCTGGTGCTGGGGCTGTAGGTAGGGGAGGCGCCTGATGTAGTGGAAAAATGTGCTAAAGAGTTTCTATAGTAATTCCCCTGAACTCAAACTCTTCTCTCTACAACAACTCGGTAGTGATAGTCGTCCAAGCCCCCTGGGCCTGAAACCTAGGCTCGCCCAAGCTTGGGTTCCCTGTTATTATAAAGTCATGATAATGATGTCTAAACTCCATCCACGGGCCAACCAGGGGTAAGGACTAAAGCAGTCTCTGTGCACTGACCGTAATACTTAGGAACGCAGAGTAAGGGTCCTGTGCTTGTGCCTCTATACTAGCATGTGGCAGCGCAATGTGACCAATCGTAGATCCACCCGGCAACATATTAATGCTATAAGGATCCATTTAACAAAGAAAACACATATATAAGAGGCATACGTATCCATAAATAAGGAACATGCAAATGGAAGTAACTCTAATATCATTACTACACTCCTAGTATCACTCTAGCAGTATACGATAGCCCCCTCACAACAACCATTCTCACCCTATAATTTCTAACACTACCTTCCTCAAGAAAATCTCAACCTGGCTCTGATACCAAATCTGTAATGCCCCAAAAAGTACATAATTCATTACATGCATTCACGTGCTTAAGTTAACCAATTAGAGATAATAACCCAATGAACGGGGCATTGCTGCCATCCAAAAAGCACAAGGCTTCCTTTACATATATGCAAACTTAGCCATAAAACCAATGTTTACCCTCAAAAGGGCATTCACACCATCATCAAACCATTTAGTTATATATAGAAATAGTTCTAACATCCCAATCATCTTCAAGGATTACACCAGAATACATAATTCAGTTCAAATATACAGTTTCAACACCAAAATACAACACAATATGATATGATAGCATCTCAACACTCATACACCGCCAGTCACATGGATAGTCTTGGCTCAGTTATCACCTTCAGCCGTCCTGCCCGCCTGAGGGCGGTTTACTGAACACTCTCCTAAAACAAAATATGAAAACATTTCAAACTGTGAGCCAAAGCTCAGTACATGTATTCCTGTAATGTTAAAGATTCACTGAAAATTTATTTGGGTCCGCTTTGTAATTCATTTTAATTTTAAAACGGGGAATGACACGCATATAAAACTAAATTACCAATTATTATCTGTTAGTGCACCCCTGAGTAACTGTTACGACATGTGAATAGGCATACACCTGCCAAGCCGACTAGGGAACCTGGCCTGAAGCCGCGCAGCTAACTAGAGGGCAATGCCCTGTAACTGATAACTGATGGGGTCACTAATTATGTGATAAAGCACTAATTAAATTGATTCATTGATGTACTTACTAAAACATTACGATTTTGATAAATACGTGCTGATTTCTAAAGATACAGGCAATGAACGTACATGGAAGTTTTAAAGGCAAGTTCATTGAATAATAAGATGCACAAACGTGGAGAGAATGAAAATTTAGGCCTTGATTCTGTTCAAAAGATCACTACAGGTATATGAGTTCAGAAACGAGCTTGTTCTTATCAATGATGCCTTTAACCAAAACTGGCTTATGAAGAATCTTTCCAAACCAGTTAATAGATTAAACTAACACAAAGAAACTATATAAACCATAAAAATGTGATTTAAGGCACGGTAGCAAGTTGAGAGTAAAAGCGTTTATAAAAGAGGGTACGGAAAGAATAATTCACAACTTATACTTCCGACCTTGACATGAGACCTAAGATCCCAATATAAAAAGCTTAGGAAGTCCTCTAAAATGTTCATTAAGGACACATAACATGATTCCCGCGATGGGGTTCCTAAATTGGCGCTAGAACACCAATATGTCAGTTTTTGAGTTTATCCTGCATAGATTTAGTAAAATGACCTTAACTTTTTCCACATACCTCGGATTAATGCGATTGAAGAGTCATTTTAAGGCTAACACACTAACCTATCTACCCACCAAAAATCATAATTTTTGGCTGGGCCGATTATTACCAATTTCATCTCAAAGTTTATCCTGTTTTTTTGAAAATTTCAGCCTCATTATTTGAGTTTGTTCCCTCACTTTTCACACAAATCCTCAACTTAAACCATTCCTTGAAAGCATGTAAACGCACTTTGGCCCATTGCAACATCATAAAAAAACATCACACTCAATTTCACTTCATATTCATATCCAATAAAGCTCATTTTCTAGTCACATATACACATACTTCAACTTTAATACTAGTTTGGTCCAAACCATACATTCTTGGATAAAACCCTAACTTAAGGTCAACCTGAACTCACTCCCATCATTTCAAACCACCATAAACATCATAATAACCTTTAATAGATTAAAAGATGATAAAAATCAAGGATAAAACAATCAATATCCAACACTTAAACATGAAGCTTGCATGGTTAAAAAGTAACCCTAACCCTAGCATCATCCAACTTTAACTCCACCATGATCCATCACCAAAATAATTCTTAATTCAATCAAAGCAATATGATCCACCATTAAAACAACCAAAACAAGAAGCGAAACCAAAAATCCAAAGGACAAGATTGAAGCCACTTACTTTGAGCTTTAAAGAAATGGAGATGGATATGATATTTGGTAATTTTGAGGGTGGAAGATGATAGCCAGTGGAGGGAGGTAATTTTGAGGGTGGAAGATGATAGCTAGAAAGTGGCAAGAAAACACCACATAAGGGGCTGGCTGCTGCTATTCTGGTTGAGCCGTGAGGTAGAGAGAAGGAGGAGAGAAGAAGAGAGAAAAAATGTCTTGAATTTACTTGCTGCAAAACAAAAGTTTAAGCAAAATAAATACTTGGCTGAAAATTAATCCTCAAAATCTACTTTTTACTAAGTATTATTAAGGTCTAACTAAGGGTAATTAGCTAAAAAAATAGGGTCAAGTCTAAGTGGACCGAAATTGGCCTTAAACGGACTCGGGTTCAAAAACTAGCTCAAACCGAGTGCGCTAAAAAATTTTTTTTGTTTTTTTCCCAATGTTTGAGGTTAAATGCTTGTGGTGTTATGAAAAATAATTAAATCGCTTAATTCATAAATATCAAGGCCTAATATCGATCTCCAGAATTTGGCAAGAATAAAAACTCGAATTGCAAGGTGAGGGCCCATTTAGATTCTTCCAATTGAAATAACAAAGAAAACGATGATTTAAATGTGATGAAATTGATCACATGGATTAATGAAATGAATAAACATGATTTAGGGTCTTACTATTACAAAGTCTAACCCAAACTGATAAGCTAAAAAGTACATGCGATCATTGAACAAGTG
>NCQV01086592.1:7025-19051 GCA_002740545.1 Lophocereus schottii
TTTACTTTGCTTGATTATATTCGAAAGGATAACATTGTAGGTAATGCTATTATGACATGTGACATATTCTTTTTTTTCGCATCGATAATATCTTGCATAGCATCTTAATGTTTTTTTCCATAATTGTTAAGATCCATATTATTTGCATATATAATATTGCTTGTTTTTGGGAGGAGAGAATTATATGATTTGATTATTTTGCTATAACCATGACTTATTCTTTAAACAGAGATAATTTTTTTAATACTCTTATATATATTAATACATTATCACATTCTCATGTTACTTATGAGCGTTGATATATGTTACTGACTTTTCTTGTTAGTGTTTAATCTCCTATATTATCTTTATTTTATTGTATTGAGAGAAAGCATCTGCATATGTCATTGATGTGCCAAAGGTGAGCCATATGTATTAGTTTGCCATTTGTATTTTTCTACAAATTATCTTGAAAAGGAAGGGAGTTATTTTGCATATCTTATTTGCTTATATATTATATATCCTAGAGTCTCTGGTTCACTCTATGATAATCTTGATTGTTTATTCTTTAAGGAGGGTTTAGTTTAATTTTTTAGGTATGATCTTGAAATGCTACCATGGATATATGTTTTAATTGATATTCAATTTTGCCATGAATTGAGAGGCGGTCCTCTCTCTTGGTACGAATACTCTTATGGAATAATTTTGAAGGTATTAAATGTAACGCTCTTAATTGTTGCATATGGTATATGAATTTTGGCTTCTCTTTACATTACCATTTCAATGAAATACAACAGAGAGAGATGCTATGGTAAGCTAGTTTGGTTATTTATGAATTCATTAGTAAGTTTAAAATTACTATCCTATGGAGTTTTATATTTCATCAAAAAGGAAGAGATTGTTAGCGTTCCTCATGCCTCTTTTTATAATATGTTATACTTGGTTGTTTTGGTGAAAGACAAAAACCATAGTCCAAATAATATATTCATTTAATGAGTTATTTTATTATAATTTGGACCAACTACACGTTAGCTTTCTAATTCAAATTTGAATTTTATGAAATATTATTTGGAAAGATATTTGTTGCTTTTTGCTATGCAAGCATGGCAGATAATAATAAGTATTTTAATCAAGCAATCAAAGGCAATCAAGAAGATTTTCAATCAATGCAAGACAACTTAATAGATGAACAACATGAGACAAGTCAATCAACCAAGAGATGCAAAACTTGTAACACCCCAAATGTACATAATCCACAGTTTGCAATCTCTATGTTAATTTTACCAATTAAAAGTGATAACTCAATGATCGGGGCATTTTCGTTGTCCAAAAAGGACAAGGCTTTGCTTATAAGCAATAAACATAACTAAGCTAAACATCGATTACCACCACAAGGCATTCGTAATAACAAACCATCGAACCAGACATAAACAGTATCTAACAATAATAAAAGTTTACACTAAAATATAGTAACTCTTAACAGAGTATATAGTTCTAACATCAAAATATTTCATAATACAATGATCAAAACATTTCAGCATTAAAACACCACTAATCCTTTTAGACTTTCTTGCTCACTTATCTTTTACAGTCGGCCTGCCAACCTGAGCGCGAATCACTGAGCATTTGCCTAAAACAAAACATGAAAATATTTTGAAATGTGAGCCGAATCTCAGTACATACATTTCTATATTGTTAAATATTCATTTAAAAACTTGCTAGGTCCGCATTGCAATTCATTTCAACTTAAAATAGGGAATGAGATTAATATAAAACTGTATTGCTAATTACTACTAATAGTGAACCCTTAGTCGATCGAGGGACCTGGCATGAAGCTGCGCGGGTAACTGAAGGATAATGTCCTATAATAGATAACTGATGAGATCGCTAATTATGTGATAAATCATTCATTGAACTGATTCATTGATGTACTTACCAAAACATTATAAGTTTGATAAATGCGTGCTAATTTCTAAAGATACAAGTAATGAATGTACCTGGTACTGTTAATAAAATTCACTGAGTAAGATTAGGCAGAAAAAGGGAAGGAAACGACAGATTAGCCTTGATTCTATGCAAAGATATCGTTATAAGAACATATAATTACCAAATGTATTTATTTTCATAGTTGATAGGTTTAGACAAAAGAGAAGTAAAGGCTTAAAAGAGGCTAAAATAAATTACTTGTAACTTAATCTTCCAACCTATGTTTGAGGGATACTTCCCCAATATAGAAAGCTTAAGAAGGCCTACAAAATTTTCATTTATAATACAAAATATGATTCCCACAATAGGATTTCCAAAATGGGGCTAGAACACAAGTGTGCTAGTTTTGGTCTAACCTGCGCAATTCTAGCAAAACGGCCATAACTTTTTCCACAGAACTCGTATTAAGGCAATTCAAAAGGAATTTAAAAGCTAACTCACTGATCTATCGAACCACCAAAAATAAAAATTTCTAGCTGGGCTGATCATTACTAGTTTAATGGCAAAGTGTCCCCTATTTTCTACCAGTTCATAGCCACATTGTTATTGATTTCTCCTTTCTTTTTATATAAATCCCCATCTAAAATCACTCCTTAAAATCATGTAGAAAAGCTTTTGTCCTTCCCATCACTATACGAAGCCACAATACTTAATTTCACTCCATAATCATATACATCACAGTTTTAATTCTTCTCTTTCTCAAACCCACTCAAAATACATCCATGATCTTATTTATTTGCATAAGTAAGCAAAATGATCCTTAATAATCAATTAGAGAATTTTCATAATCCACCGCTTTTTCAAGGATTAGACCAAATCAATTTTTTCTAATCAAAGAATGCAGATTCATTTCACATCAAAATATATTCAAACAACATGCTTGATGCCAAAATTAATTCAAACTATGTATTAATTGCTATAACCCGAACTCATAACCAACTTACTTCCTCTTCATCTCATCCAAAATCACCAAAAACACCCTCATAAACATTAATAAAGCTAAAAATTGCTAAATCAAGCATAACACAATCCACGGAGAGCACTTGACTTTAGCTAACATAATCATAGACAACCCTAAACCCTAGCATGCTTCAAGCTCATCTCTACCATGTCCGACATTCCCAAAACAATAAATTTGTATGATAACATCTATTTTAGTCCCAAAAACATAAATCATAACTAAAACAATCATAAAACCCAAAAATACAACAAGATCAAATTAGGGTTTTACCTCTTTGAGAGCTTAGGAGGAGAAGATGTGAGGTTGTTTGAGTGTGGGGAGGTTGTCGTGGCTAGGGAACGGCCAGGGGTGGCAACTAGTGGCAGTGGGTGGCCAGCTGGTGGCTGACTGGTGGTCGAAAGGTGGCTGGCTGGTTGCTTGCTACAAGCTGGCCGTGGAGTAGGAGAGGGAAAGGAGGCGAATGTGTGTGTATGGTTTTTATTTGGTTAGAAATAACTTGAAATTTACTTGGTTGAATTTATCCTTCCCAAAAGTAGTTTTGTGAGCCATGGTTAAGCTTAAATCATGTTAATTAGCTAGTTTAATAATGCAAGCTTGTTAGGCTTCAAATTGGGCCGTAATAAGTTGGATTCGAAAATAAAATGCTCCGTAACGATAATATTTGTGTGTAACTCAAAATTAAACTTTTGTGATGTTACGGAAAAATAATTTAATCAATTAGATTATAATTATCAGAGCCTACTATCAATCCTCCTAAAATTTTCGTTAATAAATAAGTAAATAAATAAATAAAACCCAAATTGCCAAGTGAGAGCCCAAATGAATTTTTTTCTTTTTTTTTCCACCAAGATGATTAAATGCAATAAATAAATATGAGAAAATCATTAACAAGAGGTAATTAAATAAGTGAACATGATTTAGGGTTGGGCTATTACAGCCTTCCCCTCTTAAAGAGTTTTATCCTTGAAACTTGTGAACTTTACCACGTCATGAAGGATTACCTCAAATAAATGTTGGTACTTGGCTTGCATTTTTTCTTCAGTCTCCCAAGTGGCTTCTTGGGAGGTATGGCTTGTCCATTGCACCTTGGCTAGAGGTATCTGCTTATTGCATAGCTACTTAATCCTACGATCTAGTATTTGGGTTGATCGCTCTTTGTATACTAAATCCCCAGTGATTTCAATAGGTTTAATTACAACGATATGATCCGAATTTGGGATATGCTTCCTGAGCTGAGAAATGTGAAACACGTTATGAACGTGTTCAAGTTCTGTTGGCAGATCCAAACAATAAGCTATGGAATTTAACTTTTCAATGATTTCATAGGGTCTAATATGTCTTGGACTCAATTTGCCTCGCATTCCGAACCTCTTGATGCCCTTAGTTGGCAAAACTTTCAAAAAAACTATATCGCCTACTTGAAACTCCAAAGGCCTTCTTCTTTTGTTCACATAACTATTTTTCCGGCTCTGGGCAGCCTTAATATGTTCTCAAATTCTTTTTATTGTTTCAACAATTTCCTAGATCATTTCAGGGCCTATAATTAATGCCTCATCCAAATTACTCCAACACATTAGGGTTTTACACTTTCTCCCGTATAAAGCCTCAAATGGGGCTATTTTGATGGTGGACTGATAGCTATTGTTATAAGAAAATTCCACCAGTAGTAAATCATCTTCCCACTTCTCTTGGAACTCCAATACACAAGATCTTAGTATGTCCGCTAGAATTTAATTCACTCTTTCAGTTTGCCCATCTCTTTAAGGGTGATAAGAGCTATTAAGGTTTAATTTAGTCCCAAAGGCCTTTTGAAGTGCTTGCTAGAAACGGGCTTGGAATCTTTGATCCCTATCTGATACTATATCTAAAGGGATCCTGTGTAATCGGACTATCTCCCTAACATACAACGAAACTGGTTTTTCAACTCCCCAAGTATTTTTAATTTGCAGAAAATGGACCGACTTGATAAGTCAATCAACTATAACCCAACTAGCATTCTTCTTCGAAGCAAAAAGGGGCAAACCTATAACAAAGTCCACAGAGATCGAATCTCACTTCCAAATGGGAATTTCTAGAGGTCGCAGTTCACTCACCGGACGCTAATGCTCTGCTTTAACCTTCTGAAAGGTTAAACACTTGTCTTCTATTCTACGATCTCCTTCTTCATATTATTCCACCAAAAGTATTATCTCAGGTCTCTATATGTCTTGGTGTGTCATGGATACACTGGCTAGCGAGTATTGTGAGTCTCCTCTAGGATATGTTTCCTTAATTCCTTATTTTTGGATACACGTACGAGATTTTAGAATCACAGGGTCCCATCCTCATATACTACAAACAAAGGAGACTTCCTTTTCTCTAAATTTTGCTTTATTCTTTGGAGTTTATGATCACTTTCCTAGTTCACCTGAATTTCCTCCACTATGAAAGGCTATGAGGTAAGTGCTGATAATTGAACATTGGCTTGCCCATGGGACACTAGTTGAATTCCCAAGTGCTCAAGCTCTCTTAAGAGACTCAACTGAGTAATCACCATAGTATTTGAGCTATGTTATGCCTTCCTACTCAGGGTATCTGCTATAACATTTGCTTTTCTTAGATCATATTGAATCTGCAAATCATAGTCTTTAAGCAACTCAAGCCAATGCCCTTGTCTCAAATTGAGCTCTTTCTAGGTGAAGATATACTTCAAACTTTGATGGTCAGCATAAATCTTGCATGGAACTCCATTTAAGTAATATCTTCAAATTTTCAATGCAAAGACCATGACTGCTAACTCCAGGTCATTGGTAGGATAGTTTTTCTCATAAGCCTTGACCTGTCAAGAGGAATAAGCTACTACTTTGTCTTCCTGCATCAAAACACACCCTAATCCATTCTTTGAAGCATCACTATAGATGGTATACTCTTTACCATCTACTGGTAGCGTTAGGATTGGGGGATGGTAATTAATTGATGCTTTGGCTCTTAGAAAGCTCTCTCATATTTCTCGGTCTGCTTAAGTTTATTCGCTTCCTTCAGTAGATTGGTCAGGGGTGAAGCTATTTTCGAAAATTCCTTAATGAACCTACGATTATAGCCTGTTAAACCCAGAAAGCTTCTAATCTCAGTGACGTTGGTATGCCTTGACCATTCTATGATTACCTTCACCTTCTGGACGTCAACTTTGATTCCTTCTTTTGTAACCACATATCCGAAGAATACCACTCTTCCAACTAAAATTCACACTTCTTTAATTTGCCATAAAGTTGAGGCTCCCTCAGGGTTTATAATACCATCCTCAAATGATTAGCATGTTCGTCCCTGTCCTTAGAATAGATAAGGATGTTATCTATAAATAACACTATAAACCTGTCTAGATAGGGCCTGAAGACCCTGTTTATAAGATTCATGAAGGCTACGGGGGCATTGGTGAGGTCGAACGACATCATTGTAAACTCATAGTGACTATACCTGGTCCTAAATGCAGTCTTGGGAATGTCTTCAGATTTAATCCTAAGTTGATGGTATCCTGACCTCAAATCAATCTTAGAGAAGACTCTTGTTCCTTGCAGTTGATCAAACAAGTCATCTATTTGTGGTAAAGGGTATTCTTTTTTATATTGATCTTGTTCAACTCCCTATAGTCAATACATAGCCTTAAGGTTCCATCCTTTTTCTTTACGAACAACACTAGAGGACCTCAAAGTGACACACTTGGTTTGATAAATCCCTTTTGTAAAGCTCATCTAACTGAACCTTCAGTTCTTTAAGCTCAGTGGGGGCCACACGATATGGGGCTTTGGAGATAGGTTAGACACCAGGGATTAATTTAATTCCAAAATCAATTTTCCTCTACGGGTATAATGCTTGTAACTCCTGGGGAAAACATCTTTAAATTCACAAACTATAGGAATGTTTCCTACTTTCTCTTCTTTTGTTTAGGTGTCAATAGCATAACACCAATAACCAATACACTCCTGACATAACAGCTTACTTGCTTTCATAGCAGAAATCAAGGAACAAGATTTTTTCTCTCTCTACCCATAGAAACATACTTCTCTCCCTTTTTCATCCTTCAAAATAACCTTAAGATCTTTACAGTCAATCTTAGCTCCATAAGTGTGCAACTAATTCATTCCCAAAATAATGTCAAAATCGGACAGACCAAATTGAATCAAATCCTCAAGAAATGTCGTTCCACCAATGGTGATCGGAACGAGTATATAGGAGATGGGGCATTCAATTATAGAATCATTGCATAACTTAATCCTATAATTGAGTTCCGTTCTTCTACCCTCCAGGCTCAATTGCATGGCAGATCGGGTGGATATAAATGAATGAGTAGCACCCGAATCAAATAATACACAAAATAGTTTTGAATTTAAAAAGAGAGTTTCAGTGACTACCATATCAGAGGTGACAGCTTCCTTCTTGCTCATTACAGACGCCCATCCTACTGCTGTAGGCCTTGGTGGTGGGGCCCGTTGGTGAGGTGGGACTAAGGGTTTTGCTGCACCCTTATCTATAGCCTTCAACCTTCGAGGACATGTCACAATAAAGTGTTCAGGGGTTCTATACCACATGCACTTGGTGGTTCCTACTCGATATTCAAGGGTGGTGTAATTGGTTTTTCATACTTCCCAGAGGGCTCCGTCGAGCCTGCAGGGTGGCTCTTGGGAGGAGCAGGAGAAGGTTTCTTCTGGTTCACACTCTCACTTGGAATTCCTCGCTCAATCCTTTTTCTCTTTTGGTTGATCAGGTTCAAGGCCCTCAATTCTGACTTCACTCACTCCAGTTCAGAGGCTCGTTCATATAGCTCTTGGTAAGTCAAGATCGATTGCCCAGCTAACTGATGTCGAATGTAGAAGGCCAAACCCTCTTCAAATCTCCTCATCTTTAATCTTTCAGATGACACAAATTTAAGGGCAAGTCTAGATAGTTCTGTAAACTTGCTAGCATACTGCATCACAGTCATGTTACCGCTTATCTTCAGCCCCATAAACTCTTTTTCCTTTTTCCTTTAAACTACATTTGGGTAAAATTTTGCCTTCAACTCCTCCAGGATTTTGCTCTAGGTGAATTTAGGTCCTATGAGCCTACCCTTAATAGTGTTCCACCAAATATTAGCTTAGTTAGATAAATAATACATCTCATTGTTTACTTTCTTTTCTTTTGGAACCTCTACTATTGTAAAAATTTTCTCCATTCTCCTTACCCATTTCTCCAATACGACTGGATTATAATTTCTGTAATACACTTTAGGGTTGCGCCATGCTATCCTATCTGCTAATTTGTCATCTTTAGGAGGGATTTCGGCAGGTACTTGGGGAATCTGCTTCAGTAATTTAGCTGCTAAGGTCGGCCAGTAGTTCGAGTTCTCAATGTTGTTTGCTAACTCAAGGGAGATTGGTGGCATCTCACCAAAGTTTGGCAGCACATGATATGAGGCTTACTCATGCGATCCCTAGCCATGATCCAAGTTTTCCCATATATGAGTCTTTGCATTATTTTGCACCGATTCAGACATTTTGATCATATATTAAAAGACATAATTTAATCACTGGAATATCTCAACATATAAGATAAGCATGCTCAATAAATACATTTAATATAGCTTAACTATCACTGAAAACAAAACCTAAAACTTCATTATATCATTCTATAACTACTTGTTTACATACATAGCTGCTTGTTTATATACATGATCAATAAAAACATGTCAAATCTAACTGACTAAGCAAAATCAGCTCTGACTGCTACCCCAATTGCAAACACTAACTAGCCCCCAGACACTAGATCCGTCACATAACCAAAAACAGAAATGGATCATGCCATCGCGATCAGAAGGATTTGACTAACTATACATAATGTCATATGCTACACAAAATACAACTATCCAATCCAACCATACTATATTCATATGGGGCTCAAAATGTAACCCACTCAGGTTAACACCTGAAACAACCTAACGATCCCTAGACGGATTGTAATATGAGTCGAACTCATCCTCCGGCTCCTCGCCTGAGTCGAAACTGCTATCCGATACTCCTAACTCTACCTTGTTAACCTCCTGATCAACCTGCTGCTCCATCACTACCT
This sequence comes from Lophocereus schottii, assembly GCA_002740545.1. Taxonomy (NCBI): domain Eukaryota; kingdom Viridiplantae; phylum Streptophyta; class Magnoliopsida; order Caryophyllales; family Cactaceae; genus Lophocereus; species Lophocereus schottii. The sequence goes on from NCQV01086592.1 coordinate 16,033, forward strand.
CATCAATCTCTTGATCCTCCTCTGGACTGTCCTCTTCCTCTAGATGGCCCTCGAAACCCTCCATGGGCTTGTCATCAGTACTAACCACCACAATTTCCGATGTATTGGGGAGATCCACCACCACATGAGCCTCCCCATAACTATCGGGCATCTGTGGAGTACCCAGTACGAACGACGATGGTGGTCCCTGTGCTGGTGCGGGTGGTGCAGGCGGGGATGTGTCTGGTGTAAAGGAAAAATGTGCTGAAGGGTCTACATGGTAACCCCCCTCTACCCGAACTCCTCACACAACATCAACTCCGAGGTGATAGTCGCCCAAGCCCCCTGGACCCGAAACCTAGGTCTATCCCAACCTGGGTTCCCCATCATTATGAAATGATGATAACGGATTGTAAACTCAACCCACAGGTGAACCGTGGGTAGAGACCATAACAATATGCACGCACAGACCGTGATATTGTGAAGCTCAGAGAAAGGGTCCTACACATGAGCTATCATGTTGGCATGCAACAGTGAAATGTGGGTAGCCACAGAGGTACCAGGCTTCATATTAATTGTGTAAAGATCCATCTAGCAAGGAAAATATAAATAAGGGACATGTAGAAGATAAGCAATATGCATTTCTAATATCACAAGTCTCAAATAGTATACGATGTTCCTTACTAATAAACCTTCTCACCTCCTATATCCAAACTCCATATTCCATTAAGAAAATCAAAACCTGGCTCTGATACCAAATCGATAACGCCCTAAATGCATATAATCCATGGTTTGCTTTCTCTGCGTTAATTTTACCAATTAGAAGTGATAACCCAATGATTGGGGCATTACCGCTGCCTAAAAAGGACAAGGCCTTGCTTGTAAGTAATAAATATAACTAAGCTGAGCATCAATTATCACCATAGGGAATTCGTAATAACAAACCATCAAACCAAACATAAACTGTATCCAATTAGCAGAGCATATTGTTCTAACATCAAAATATTTCACAATACAGCGATCAAAACATTTCAGCACTAAAACACCACTAATCCTTTCAATATTTCTCACTCACTTATCTTTTCCAGTAGGCCTGCTAGCCTGAGGGCGATTCACTGAGTATTTGCCTAAAACAAAATATGAAAACATTTCAACTGTGAGCCAAAGCTCAGTACATGCATTTCTGTATTGTTAAATGTTCATTTAAGAACTAGTTGGGCCTACATTGCAATGTGTTTTAACTTATGATAGCGAATGAGATGAATATAAAACTACATTGCTAATTATCATCTGATAGTGAACCCCTAGTAACTATTACGATCTGAGAATAGGTGTTTACCCGCCAAGTTGATCGGGGGACCTGGTTTGAAGTCGCGCGGGTAACTGAAGGGAAATACCCTATAATTGATAATGGATGGGGTCACTAATTATATGATAAATCATTGATTAAACTGATTCGTTGAGGTACTTACCAAAACATTATAAGTTGATAAATACGTGCTGATTTCTACAGATACAGGCAATAAACATAACTGGTACTTTTAATGAAATTCACTGAGTATGATTATGCACAAAAGGGAAGGAAACGATAGATTAGGCCCTGATTCTGTACAAAAATATCGTTATAGGAACATATCGTTGGCAAATGTATTTATTTTCATAGTTGATAGTTTTAGACAAAAGAGACGTAAAGGCTTAAAAGAGACTAAAATAAATGACTCGTAGGTTAATCGTCCGACCTCTGTTTGAGGCCTAATTCTCCAATATAGAAAGCGTAAGAAGTTCTGCAAAACTTTCATTTATAATGCAAAACATGATTCCTATAATAGGGCTCCCAAAATAGGGTTAGAACACGAGTGTGCTAGTTTTGGTCTAACCTGTACAGTTCTAACAAAATGGTCATAACGTTTTTCATAGAATTCGAATTAAGCCGATTTAAAAGGCATTTGAAAGTTAACTCACTGATCTATCTACCCACCAAATATCATAATTTTTATCTGGGCTGATCAATACCAGTTTAATGGCAAAGTGTCCTTTGTTTTCTGCCAGTTCACAGCCACACAGTTATTATTTTCTCCTTTCTTTTCACATAAATCCCTATCTAAAATCATTCCTAAAAATCATGTAACAAAGCTTTGGTCATTCCCATCACAAAGCTGTAATACTTAATTTCACTCCATAATCATACACATCAAATTTTCAACTCTTCTCTTTGTTAAACCCACTCAAAATACATTCATGATCTTCTTTATTTGCATAAGTGAGCAAAATGATCCTTTATAATCAATTAGAGAGTTGTCATAATTCACCCCCTTTTCGAAAATCACACCAAATCATTTTTTTTCAAGTCAAAGAACACATCCAAGATTCATTTTGCATCAAAATATATTTAAACAACATGCTTGATGCCAAAATTAATTCAAACCATGCATTAATTACCAAAATCGTAACTTGTAACCAACTTTCTTCCTCTTTATCTCATCCAAAATCACCAAAAAAACCCTCATAAACATTGATGAAGCTAAAAATTACCAAATCAAACATAACACAATCCACAAATATCACTTGACTTAAGCTAACATGATGATAGACAACCCTAAACCCTAGCATGCTTCAAGCTCAACTCCACCATGTCCAACATTTCCAAAACAATAAAATTTGAATGATAACATCTATTTTGATCCCAATAGCATAAATCATACCTAAAACAATTATAAAATCCAAAAATACAACAAGATCAAATTAGAGTTTTACCTCTTTGAGAGCTTAGGAGGAGAAGGTGTGAGGTTGTTTGAGTGTGGGGGAGGTTGCCTTGGCTAAGAAAGGGCCATGGGTGGTGACTGGTGGCAATGGGTGGTCTGCTAGTGGCTGACTGCCGAAGGTGGCCGGCTAGTTGCTTGTTGCAGAGGAGAGAAAGGAGAGGGATGTGTGTGTGTAGCTTTCCTTCGTTAGAAATGACTTGAAATTTACTTGGCTGAATTTAACGCTCCCAGAAGTAGCTTTTGCTAACCTTGGTTAAGCTTAAATCATGATAATTAAC
>NCQV01086626.1:5175-15445 GCA_002740545.1 Lophocereus schottii
CTTTGGGGCCCAGCCGTAAATAAACATTTGAATTGAATCATTTAGTCTCTGAGAGAGAGAGAGAGAGAGAGAGAGAGAGAGAGAGAGAGAGAGAGAGAGAGAGAGAGAGAGAGAGAGAGATGACCCAAAACCTGAAAAGGCAGAACATGCAAAAGGAGAGTGAAAAATAAAACCTTGGTTTTTAGAGGACAAAGAAGCATTTCATTGCTTGCACTCATTGAATTAGACTTGGACAAACATTACTTCTCGATCATCATAGCTTCTAATCTCACCCCCATTCTATAGTTTAGGACTTTTGCCTTTAACCATGGCTTTAAATTTAAGAGTGGATACTCACTTCGTACTTTCAGCTTTTCTAAATGCAAGATGGGGCTGTCATATATTTTCTTATATAGCTAAGGCTCCCTTTGTGGTAAACATTTCCCGACAAGGGGATAACCATATTCTTTTCACTAAACTAGTGGCTACCCTAGGCAGCACCAACAAAAGCATCTTTGGTTATCACCATCGTCATACATCTAGAGCTTTTATTATAGTAAATAAAAATTGGGGGTTTCCTCAGAAAGGGAGCAATTTAATACAAAATTTACGGATATGTCTTCCTTAAAAAGAAAGATTTTCTATCTTGGGAAGTTTAAGACCCATGACCTGGCCTAACCTAGCAGTCACTGAGGCTTTTACCCCCATCCTAAGCCATAGAATATCACTGTGCTTAACCCATCAGTCCTCTATGCCTTAGGCCTTACGCAATGTACACCAATCTTTATATGACACGTACATGCATATGAGGTTAGGTTATCACAAGTCTGCGTAGTCAGCATAATCATGTTTGCATAGTCAGCACAATCATGTATGTCTAGTCAAGTCTGCATAGTCAGCATATATGCATAGTCAAATGTAGGCTAGAAATTGCACATGCATCAATACATGGCTCTGTAGCTCATTTACGGTACTGTTATTCGCCCTGATCACTTGGAACACTAAATTAAAGAAAAGTGAAATCAGCCTTCGGAATGACCTTATAGGAAGGTCACAAACCCCTAGTTAACCATGAAACTAACTCAAATGTTCTCAAGATGGTATCGACAACTGCCGAAGAAGACATCTATACTTTAAGCTTACCTCAATTGGGCTTAGTCAAAGTGGGAACTCCATCCTCAAAGAAGGCTTTACGTAAGCATCTTTATAGAAAGGACATCAGTTCAACTTTAGTTTGTCAGGTAGCAAAGTCCGCGAGGATCTAGCCGTATAGGACACTTCAGCCTTTTATCTTAACATAGAAAAACACCTCAACATCCAAGACATTTTAGCATTCAGCAGTCTCCCATCAGAAGGAGATGACTTCAACGCCTGAGCGGCAAAAAGGTCAAGCTTGAAGATGTGACGTCTTAATATCTCATGCCACAAGGTATTCAAGGAACAATTTTCAGGCTCAAATGCCAACAAGTTCATAGGAATCTGACTACAGGTTTTTTGTCTTAAATGCCAATAAGCCCAGGTCTTCAGGCTCACGAGGATCTATTAATAGGTCATGAAGCCTAAACACCACTAAGTTCATAGGGATATGGCTATAGGTCTTCAAGTTAGGACGCTACTAAGTTCTTAGGGAACTAGGCACAAATCTTCAGGCATCCACACCACTAAGTTTCACCGCTAGCTCCCGATATAATAGGGCACTTTATATAAAAGTTTCTTCGACTGACAAAGGATCCGCTTCTCCGGTGATAAGGAAACCTACTGAATCTGCGATAGGATAAATTCATAAGTTTGCTTGACCGACAAAAAGGTCCTCAACTCCAGTGATGAGGAAACCCCTAATCCGACGAAAGGATAAGTTCACAAGTTTGCTTGACCGCCTAAAAAAACTGCTACTCCAACATTAAAGAGACTTGCTAATCCGGTGAAAAAATAAATTCACAAGTTAGCTTGACCGGGAAAAATGTCTGCTACTCCAGCGACACGGAAATTTGCTAATCCGGCGGGAGCATAAATTCACAAATTTTCTTGACTAGTAAAAAGGTTTGTTACTTTAGTGATACGGTTAACCTGCTTGACCGTCAAAGAGGTTTGCTGCTCCAGCGATATGGAAAACCGCTAATCTAACAAAAGGATAAATTCACAAATTTGCTTGACCGATAAAGAGGTCCACTACTCTAGCGATACGAAAAGTCGATAATTTAGCGAAAGGATAAATTCAGAAATTTGCTTGACCGGCAAAAAGGGCCTTTACTCTAGCAATGTGAAAACCTGCTTGACCGGTAAAGAGGCTCACTACTCAGTGATGCCAAAACCTACTAATTTGGTGAAAGAATAAAAGCATCACAAGTTTGCTAGACCAGCAAAAGGTCCGCGACTTCGGCGATGAAGAACCCACTAATCCAGTGAAAGGATAAAATGAATTTTTCTATGCCACCACAAGGTTCGCTGCTCCAACGATAAGGAAACCTACTAATCTGCCAAAAGGATAAGTCCATCACAAGATCTGTTAGTTCCCGACAAGGGGACACTTTGACATCGCTGGCTCCGGGCACAATGGGATAACTGTTGGTTCTTAGCATAATGGGAAATTTTAAGATTGCTGGCTCTTGGCATAATGCAATATTTCGACATCGCTGCCTCTCGGCACAATGGGACAACCACTGGCTCTCGATACATTGAGACAATCACTGGCTCCTGACACAGTAAGATATTTTGACATCACTAGCTCTTAACACAATGGGGCAACCACCGGCTCCTGACATAATGGGATATTTTGAAACCACTGGCTCTTAACAGCTCGCAGCATAATAGGATATTTGACAATGGTGGCTCCTGGCACAATGGGCCAATCGTTGGCTCATGACACAATGGAATATCACCATCACAGTAAAGGTAGGTAGGTGCCCAACCTAAAGACCCTCAGCACATAGGCATGGATTCTACATCATCACTACTAGAGAGATAATTACTAGTAGCAACCATTACTTTGACCTTCGCTTTTATCCAAGCTCGGCCAAAATGGGGGCTAATTGTAGATGTCCAAAAACGGCATCTGATTTTTAATTACCTAATGATGAAAATTATATCTCAACTTGTGTACTTGGGGTCCAGTAGAGTAATACTTTAATTCAAGTCCAAAAGGCTAATAGAGCTCAAAAAACCCAAATTGGCCAAAACTAATAGTGTTCAACATCTACTTGAGATCTATTTTTAGGAGAATAAAATCATTAAATCTAAGCACTAATATTCTTCATTTAATGAGCTATCTATTGACATACTGTGCACCAAAATTCGTTAAGCAATGGAAAAGATATAAGTAGAATATTTGGGCTGTGCTGAAAATGATACTTGTCCACTATTTTGCTTATATCTTGTACGACAATTATTTTAAAATTTTAAAATTAGTTTTATTGGAAACTAGACTCAATAGGCTTTTAAAGAAAAGAAATCACTGAAAAAGGAGATTGGAAGTGAAAGTTATGGCCAAAATAAACTTGGCTATATGTGGCCCAGCCAAGGAACTTGACCGAGTTCATGTTTACAAGAACCGGCTAGGGTCCTCTTACTAGGAATCTGATTAGGATCCTTCTCTCCAAGTCCTTTTTTGCCTAAATGGGATTAATTACCTAGAATTTTAGGTTGATTAGTTTACCAAGACTAATTAGCTAGAATCCTAACTAAATTAGTGTGCCTATTTAGATTAACCTTAACGAGACTAAGAGTAGGTCTTCTTTCTCGAAATGGATTTGGACTATCCCCTCAAACACTACAAATTGGGGGCTACCCCTAGGCGCTGGAGGTATAAGTCAAGTGACATCAGTCGATTAGAGTCAAATGAGTCAATTGGCATCGGAAAATTTCCCATCAAAAAAAATTAGGAGAGCAATACTCCATACATTGGAGGTATTGAGAAAGAGAGAGAGAGAGGGAATTAGGTCACCCATTAAAAAGGCATAACTTTGCTAGGTTTCCAAGTAAATTAGGTTGGTTATACTAAGGGCAAAAACTCTATCTTTCCCTACTCTTCTATGCTATTTCCCTTTTATAATATTTAGTTCTAAATTACCAAAGATTTAATCTTTAGGTAGTTCCCTATCCACTGTAACTTATTTACTTACTTTTGTTTGTATTGGACTAAGATTTGTACCTATGCCATGATTTAGTATGATTTATACTAATTTGTTGCATGATTGTGTGTTAGTATGATTAAGTTTTAATTCTCGTGTCAATTAGCAGAGGCCATTAGTAATGACAGACGATGATAAGAAGCATCCCATCACATCACCATACTATCGCTCTCCAATCTAGATCCTTGGTTTAAGGCTAAGTAGTCATGATGGTCCCCACATTGGGAATTAATGGGGGCATTTCGAAAACGTTTTGGAAGCAAATCAACAATCTCTTTCTGTATCCCTTTGGATTGTCCTTATCTATTTATGGCTCACTTTAAAAAGTAAAATTGGTTTGTAAGTTTTTTTTAAAACTCACTGGCAACTCTATTAGATAAAGTTTAATGCACTACTGTTTCATCTAGTTTCTACTACTGCATTGTTGGAATTAGGGGGCAGATTCGGATCTTGGTAGAGAAATCTGCATGGACTAGAATATAGGTTCAGAACTGGCCCGAGAACCTGCCTAGATTCTTAGATCAGGGATGTGTCCAGATCCCGGGTCCAGGCTAAGGCGACCGATAATGCTCGTTCTAGGAAATTGGACTTAGCTCCACCCAGGGAACCCTACCATGGCTACGGTCTAGTTTCCTGAGATGCTGCAACCCAATTTTGCTTGCTGCTTTTGTAAAAATAAAAAAATTAATTCTGCTTCTAAAAACATTAAAGTATCTAGCACTGAGTCTGACCATTCATGGGAGATCACTCCCTTGGGGAGATGGAACCTTACAGTGGCGAGTCAACTAGGATTTTTTTAAGAGGGTGAGATTTCAACTTTAATATGGAAAATTATCTTAATTGTATTTGTATTAAACACACTTGTACTATATGAGACTGCCTGTAGGGGATCAATGACATCTCTAGGGCAAACCCTATTATAAACCGTTGGGAAAGTAGCTGATCACTCAATGGATCCATTAGATTTTCAATTTAGTAGGCAGTTGCTTCACCCACTCATGACATACTTTTCTGGTGCCCACAATATGGCAAAGCACTCGAAAAAGTTCTAATGTTTCCATGCACGCCATGGATAGTGTACCAAGCATTTGGGTCATGGGATGGCAGTTATAAGCATGACCTGAAACCCTTATAACATAGAACTCTTATTTCTTAGAACTTATGTGTATGACTAGAGTATAAGATGTCCTGGTATGATTCAGCTTTCTCAACCCAAAGGACTATACATTGATACTGGGAGTCTTAGAAGAGCCCAAATTAGGGATAATTAAGTGCAGGAGCTAGATTAGTAATCAAAGTCTTATAAATTTTTGCAAGTATGCAGTTATCATTGTAGAAATTACGGATGTCATCCTGTGGGATGATTGTGAAACTAGATTAGCAAAAATTTTAAACTAAATTAAAACTAGATGCTAAAATTAACCAACACCAAGGTCAAGTTATTCCACCAAACAAATTAATAGACCAAATAAGCAAAAATTAATTTATGAAACTGTGAATAATACTCTAACTTGCAAAGAGTTTTAGCAGAATAAGGAACAAAAGCGAAACTCCAAACAATTTCTCTATATTAAATTTAGCTGTAATTAACCCAGGCAGCTGAACCAGGGAAGATTATTCGTTTAGCCAGAGCACCGTAGCAGTTGAGCAAGAAGAACCCAGCGAAGATGATGGCAAGCAACATGGAAGCATATCGCTAGTTTGAAATTAACATAGTTGAATTCAACACATTCAAACCAAGTCCACTAACTTTAGAACTCAAGAACAAAGTTTGAAATCTAGAAAGTAAAATGCAATTTAACAAAAACTGAAGATGAAAACACTCTACTTTTCAGTCCCTCCTTCAAATGACCTAAAATAGAATAATGAATTAAAAAAGTACAAAGCAAAATCTGTGAATCGAATAAAACAAAGCCGAAAAAAGAGTCAACAGTAATCTACTCTGCTACCCTTCTACTTGCCGCCACTCTCTCTTTGACCCTTCATTTGCAATGCCCCTAACAACTCCTTCTCTTCGTTTGTCCCCATTAATCATCGAATTAATGGCTCCCAAAACTGACATGATAATGATAATTATAATGATAGATAATGAAGGAGGAGAGCGAGAAAAAGAGTGGTGGTTATGGCAGATGAAGGGGCAGCGTTGTGGCTCTGTTTTTAATTTCTCTGTTCTGGGCAGCTAGGAGAAGAAGAACAACTGAAGAGAGAGAAGATTAAAAGAAGGAGATGAGGGGCTCAGGTCACGTGAGGCGCGCATGCCTCACTTAAGTGGGAGAGTGAGAGATCAAGCGAGGCATGCTAGAAGAGAAATAGGAGCTAGGCTAGGCCTACGCAGGGGGGAAAAGAGAGGAGGAGCTGAAATGCGGACTGGGCCTGGCGTGTGGGCGGACGGAGAGTTGGAGGAAACAGGGCCTGCTCTTCTTCTATGTTATTTTTTTTTTAATCTTTGCTCTTGTTTGATCCAACAACACTTTGTTCCAACTTTTATACCCAATTTATTCAAATGTTCATAATATCTACAAAAATAATAAAAACACATTAAAAATCTAATTAAGTAGTTTATTATGAGCAAATATAAGGTAATAAAAGGGTAAGAAATATCATAATTTTGGATTGAGCAAATACCCCCACACCTAAGTTTTGCTCGCCCTTGAGTGAAATGAAACTAAAAATCCTGGAAAAAGAAAATAAAACTCTCACTCATTTTTGTAGGAATCACGGTTACACTTACCATATGCAACATGCCTTTTAAACCCCTAGGTGACCCCTAGTGGACGAGTAAAGTCTTGTGACGATCTACAGAAGATGTACCCGTAAAATCTATGAAATAAAACAAAAACAAAAACAGAAAATCGAAAATATTTTTGGTTTTTTTTTCAAAAACTTATATATACAATACCGGAGAAAATATATACACATTTTAATCAACCATATGACTCAAGTAACCAAAGAACTAGATCACATATAAGCGAAATGTATACATCAAGAAACCTTGATCCCCAATTATAACATCTATACATAATCTTTCACCCCACTTACAAATTATGTACAAGCATGACTTGTAGAACCTCACTTTTAGGGAAATACGGAACACTCCCACTCATGTGTCTAAAATATAACAGGGTTGGCTCAACTCTCTTCCAATCATACAAATTGCTATAAGCTTGCTAAGATTCTCAATTCTCCATCGTTAAAAATGCAAAATGCAAAACAATAATTAAGAGGATTTTTAAGGTTTGTAATGGGCTAAAGGTTAAGTGTAAGAGAGGGACAAATGATTTTGGAAAAGGAGGAGCTAAAAGCCAAGGCTAATGAGCAACCAATACTTACACCAATTATAATAATTGCACACTCTCCCAAAACAGAAAATAAAAACACACCCTACAATGAATTGACCATCGAAAGTGAGTATACAAGGATACATTCATGCCAAACACTTTTATTCACAACTCTTTTTGAATTTTTTAAAAATTTTTTTCAACTTCTTTTACTTTTTTTTCAATGTAAACTTTTTCATTTGAACTTTTTCCATTTTTCATTTTCTTGCGTTTTTTCCTTTTTTTTCTTTTGCATAAAAGAAAATGAATGATCAGCGTGTATAAGAACAACATAACTCAATTTCCAACTAGTCACAATGAAACATCGCAATACATAAGCGAAATCATCCCCCAAATTCATAAAATACCCAAAAGTCACCCTCTAAATAATGAAATATCGCTCCAATAGCCTTGGCTTAGAGGTAGAAAATGTGTTTCAGGTAAGGGCTAAGATGAAGGGGTCACAGCGAAAAGGTCAGGGCTCAAAAGGGGTAGCAAAAGGGTACGCATTCACACCGGGGTGGCGATTTGGCCATGTAGCTCACAAATCAAAAGAATGCCTCTATCATATTATCATAATACATATGCTAAATGTGGTTTCAAAGAGAATCAAAGCAAGTTCTAGAGATGTAATCATGGAAGAGACACACATGAAAGAAAAACATGAGACTAAAAATGACGAATATTCCATAAGGCTCAAAATCTCAGGGGTTCATCTACCACAATAAAGCTTGCTTTGAAATAATGTTGGGGGTTAGGATCGTATACAAATATCATACTTTAGGACTAAATTCTATCGATGCACATTACATCCAGATACAACCTAATACTAAGGATACAAGAGAACATAGCCAATCAGAAATAGCACATATATTCCCCAAAAACAAAACAAAAATCTTTTTAGATTTTCAATTTGTTTGTTTTTCTTTTGTATTTTTCTTTTTGCAATTTTTTATTTTTTTTTCCAAAGTTTCCTAACCCCCATACCTAAATCTCACAACGTCCTCATTGGGAATGAAAAGAAACATAAAAACCAAAAATAAGAGTATATATAAAAAAAGAAAACAAGCCTCAAAAAGAAAGGAAAATGACTCAAAAAGAAAGGAAAATGACAAGACTCTAAAGTCAACAAGGGAATAAGAAAAATAAAACAAAGCGTCAAATATATGAAAAAGAAAACCAAATAAAAAGAGAAATAAAGAGGAACAATAACACTAGGTTAGGTGTTGAAGTACACCTAAGCTATAGCCTTCTGAAATGCACTCAAATAGAGGCATATGGAGCATCAGTCACTCCATATCAAATGAAACAGCGGTATGCAAATCAAAACCTATTAGAGCACGTAGCATCTTGTCGTACACAGAAGGCCAACTCTCAATAGCGTAGCAATAGTAAAAAATATAGAGTTGGAACCAAAAGAGTACATCCACTATGTCACTGAAACACAAGTAAGGGCCCATTTCAGCTTATCAAATATATGGGCCCAAACATCAACTAGGTAAATGTAATTTAAACTAGCTAGCCGGTAGGTCATCATGAATGAGTGGTCTAGGCAAAACAATGGGTTATGATCCATAAGCCTTTTATCATGAAAATGCGCAAGAGTCTGGTCTAAAATAAAAGTCATAGGCACAAACGTCTCAGACTCCACAAATTCAAACTTATAAGATTCAAAGAAGATGTTAGTTTGGATGGGTCAAAAGAAAAAGATTCATATTCAGTACAGAAACTCTCATCAAAACTTTCATCGATATCAAACCCACACGAAAAAGATTCATATTCCATAGAAAGAATATTATTATCGAATTGCAAATTAGTGGGCTCAATTTTCTCCTCGCATGACTCCTATAAAATAGCTTCCTTTGACTCATCAAAACCACAATGCTCAATGTCAGGTGTGATGCTTATACCTAACTCCCTAGCACTCTGAAGGTCTCCAACCTCCTGAAACTCACAAAAGTCATTCAAAGTGGTGGGTGGGTTGGAGGAAATTAGGATATCATTAGTGAGATCCTTAGATGAGCTAGTGCACGGTCTTGTGATAAAGATGTAGGGGTGTGATTCTCTTCTTCTAGACTAGGAAAAGGTATGTCTTCATTCAAGTTAGGTGTAGCAAGATTACTGGGTTCAAAATCATTATAGAGACTAACTTCATCTTTAGGAGATCCTAAACTAGAGGCAGGCTCCTGTAAGTTAATATCATCCCTATTATTGCTGAAATAGTGAGAATATTCAGCAATCTTCTTTTTTATGTTCTCTATCATTTTATCAGTTATATCACTAATCATGTTTTCCACACTTGCACCAGTGGCATCAACATAGTCATGATAAGGGCAAGTGTGAACATCATGATCAGAAGACTCACAGTAATAACACAAAACAAGAGGCACAAAAGACTGAAATGGATCATATGAGTTTATAAAATGATCCTGATGGGAAGGATCAGCATGAAAAATAGACTCACCATGAGTGGGGTACCCTAAGGTGCTTCTAGCTTGTTCAAACTCATAAGTATACCAAAGCCAATTTTTTTAAAGAAATCTCAAACCTGATCTTAAGTTCTAGACAATAATCCTATTAAAGCTTCAGGATAAATAGACTTAATATAACCCTTAGATGCAGAATTCAAACCATGGCGATGGCCTCAAAAATTTCCCATTTTGCAAAGTTTTGATTCATTTGAGCAGGATAATCATTAAGCCTTGACAGATAGTTCCAGAAAGATTCATGCTCAAATTGTGGGAAATTAAAAACTGCTATTCTTCCTTTTTTTTCAATTTTCAGAATTTTTTAATATTTTTGGATTTTCAAATTTTTTTCTTTTGGTTTTAGGTTTTTTTCAAAGGA
>NCQV01086659.1:7054-17689 GCA_002740545.1 Lophocereus schottii
TTTTTTTTTTTTTTTTTGAATGAGTAAATTTTTCCATACACACACAACTTAGAAGGATCGAACCTTGATATTCCTCTTGGAAATTGATGGTGGGTTTACTTGTGTGTTGTTATAAATCGCTTCCTGGCTCGCATTGCAAACACATCTTACCACTCTTCTTTACTTTCTGCTGCAACATCTACCGTAATTGCCTTGAGGGATTTTGTGACTAACGAAGATGATAATGATTTGGGTTTTGGATATTCTAGTCTATTGAGATGGAAAGTGTAGTAGCTGCATTTTGGGGGAGGCAGAGAGGTGGGTTTGAGGGTAGTAATGATTTTCTTGAACATATAATATATTTGGTGATTGTGACTATCATTCCTCCGTTGAGGGACAAGGTTGCATTATGTGGTCTAAACTAAAAAATGTATGTCGCAAGAAAGGTAAACTAAAAAAAGAACAACAGTTGTCGGTGAAATAATTTGTCAGAGCTTACAACTTTCCAAGTAACATGCTGCTACTATGAAATCCGTAAGTTTGTTTGAGAATGTTTTGTGAAGCCATTGAACATTAAATAAACATACAACCATGCATATGTTTTGGTCCGAGGTAAGCAACAAAGTCATTTCGGGACTAGCTTCTGTTTGCGTTTTTCTTTTATGACCAGGATATGATTTCTACAAGACTATTTCGTCTATGGATAGCATGCTGTTATAGGTTTTATCGAAATGTAATTGTCCCCAATTGACTAATGAAATTAAATGATGACAACAATAATAACAATACTACTTGTAATGCCTGTTTTGGTAGGATCGATCTAACGAGATTAAATGATGTTATTGAAATAGTACTTGTTTATTTTGATAATTTTGTGATTTTTTAAAGCTTAATTAGGTAGTCTTACTAGAATTATCTTGCATAAGACATTTTAATAGGAGAAAGCACATATAATAGAGAAGGAGTACAATAAAAGGCATATAAAACTCTTCAACACTTTTAACTGTCTAGTGTGATGTGAATCAACTAGGTATATTATTTTGGAGTTAAAAAGGTTTACATATGAGCCTTACTAGGATAATCTCACAATCTTGGTGATGTTCTTTTGAGCATTTGTGAATATTTTCTAAACGTTAAACGTTGCCAAACACTCCGACATAGTAACTGTTGTTTGTTAACACTCCAAACCTCTCAAACAATCCCAACTATTGTCGAATGCTGATAACGACTCACAAATACTAATGACTACTCACAAATACTAATAACTACTGGTGGACTCTCTAATGGGATTATATAGTATGTAATTTTAACAATGGGCATTATTTATTAGTAGAGTTCTTTATTTATAAGTCACCAGTTTAAATGAAATAAATTATAGTTGATTTTCCTTATTAATTAATATTTTTCTATTACCATGATAGTGAAAGAGTTTAGATAATTTTATAGGATACTTTATTAAATTATTTGACATGTGTGTAGACATGGATGCAAGTTGGATTGATTTATTGAATAATCATCCTACATATCTTGCTGGTGTTAGTAAATTTATTGAGCTTGCCAAAGAAAATCTTGTTGAAGGATATGTAGTAAATGTAAAGTGGATAAATGGTTGCCCACAGATGAAGTAGAGCAACATCTTTATTTCAAGGGTTTCCATAAACAATACAAGACTTTCATTTTTCATTGTAGAAAGGATATTCTTGAACATGTGAAACATAGAGGAAGCACCAGTCATGAACCTGTTAACTATCTAGCAAATTTGGTGCGCTGAGATGATATGGTAGGCTTGTTAAGAGCCGCTTTTGGGTTAACGTTCCTCTCTATACTGATGAAGTTACAAATAATGTGCTTGGTGAAGAAACTACTAAAGTAGTGGAACCTTTTGATACCTATGATGGCTAATTTTCATGTGAGCAACTTAATGACTCCCCAAATCCATCCTTGGATGATGAAGAGAATGCCAAGTATCAAAAGCTATTGGAACTTGCCAATGGGGAGTTTTATGAGCGTTGTACCTGATTTTCAAAATTATCTTTCATTTTACACTTGTTTCATGTGAAACATATGTTCCATTGATCGGCATAATATTTTACTATGTTAGTTAAACTTTTCAGGGATGCATTTCCCCAAATTTTGGATTTTCCATCTTCTTATTACAAAGAAAAGAGAATGTGATTAAAGATTTAGGTCTTGGATATGAAAAGATTGATGTTTGTCCAAATGATTGCATTGTACATTGAGGTGACTTATCACAAGAAAATAAATGCCACGTTTGTGGTGTTCAAGGTGGAAGACAGTAAAAGGTAAGGAGGGTGGTACTGGTGAGGAAAACACAAATATCAAAATGGGGGAGCTGGCTAAGGTCATCCGTTATTTTCCCCTAATTCCTATATTAAAAAGGATGTACATGTCATCTAAAACTGCTAAACAAATAAGGTGTTGTGATAGCGATCGTGTGAAGGATGGGATGCTAAGACATTCAGCTGATGCCATAGCATGGAGGGAATTTGATGCTCTGCACTCTATTTTCGCTTTTGATCCTCAAAATGTTAGACTTGCAATTGCAAGTGACGTTTTAATCCATATCGTCTTATGAATACTACCTATAGTAAATGGCATGTAATATGATATGCTATAACTTGCCTCCATGGTTACATATAAAACCATTATCGTTTATTCTTTCATTGATTATTCTTGAAAAATCAAGCCCAGGAATCAACATTGATGTGTACTTGTAGCCACTTATATATGAGTTAAAGTGGTTATGGAAAGGCATAGTTGTTTTTCATGCTTATAGCAATGTGTACTTCAATATTTGTGCATCCCTAAGGTGAACTATAAATGTTTTTCCTGCGTATGCTATGTTATTTGGATGGATTACTAAATGTTATAAAGCATGTACTTTATGCACTAATCCAGGAATTCATACAAAGTTTGTGGTAAGATTTGTTATTTAGGCCATCAAAGATAGTTACCTCTCAATCATCCTTATCCCTCTCAAAGCCAAATTGTTTGATGGGACCGAAAAATTTGGGATTCCATCGGTGCCTGAATTAGGAACTGAAATTTCTAGGCAGCAAGATGGAGTTGTTTATGTTTATGGAAAGGCCCCTAAGAAGAAGAGAGGGAGACAACAAGTAGGTTCGTCCACTGGAGAACTCGGCAATGGCAATGATGAGGACAATGATGGTAATGACGATGTCCTTTTGACTAAAAGAAGCATATTTTTTGAGTTACCACATTGCAAGGACAATTGTTTGAGACATAATTTAGATGCTATGCATATCAAGAAGAATGTGGTGATAATTTATTAGGGACTCTTTTAAATATGGAGAGCAAAAGCATAGATGATAAGAATATTAGACAAGCTCTTTAGGAGTGATCTATAAAGCCTTACCCTTGGCTTCAAACACATCTACATCGAGATTCAATCATGTCGGCAGCTTGATATTCTATGTCCTTGGATGAGAAGGAGTGATTCTTGAAAATTCTGCAAAAACTTAAAGTTCCGAATAGATATGGGTCAAACTTCTCTAGATGTCTAAATATGAAACAACGAAAACTTTTAAATCTTCAGAGTTATGATAACCATGTATTGATGCAAGATGTCCTTCCTGCAGTTGTACAGCCTTCACATGCCATGAAAATGGTTGAGCTACTGTCAGATTTGTCTTCCTTTTTCAAGTACGTGTGCTCCCCAACGATTGATGTGGATGAACTAGATCAAGTGCAGTCGAGTCTTATTTTAACTATGTGGGAAATGAAAAAGGAATTTTCTCTCACCTTATTTACGATCATGGTTTATCTATTAATTCATTTGGTAGAGGAGGTTAAACTTGGTGGCCTTGTTCACCATAGATGGATGTACCCTATAGAAACGTAAATGGTTTTAAATCATATATTTTCTTAAATTTTATCTTTCATTTAAGTTCATAGTTTATTAATTATGAGAATTAGGAAACGGTACTTGGCACATTTGAAATCTTATGTAAGTAACGAAGCCCAACTAGAAGGCTCCCTGGCAGGAGGCTATCTTCTTGAGGAGACTATTACTTTTTGTTATGCCTTCTTAGGAGGAGTTAAAACTATCTTTAGTAGGGCAAAGAGGAATGATGATTATAATCCTAACCTGACCAATTACCTATCTAACTCAGGTGGTCGAGTGGCTGGGATGGAGAAAACTTATCGTCTAGATTAGAAGCATTTGAGGCAAGTACGTCGTTACGCATTGCTTCATTTAGATGAGATAAATGAGGTTCTTTAGTAAGTATAATAAAGCATTACTAAAATGTTGTACCAAGTGCTTTTTAATTTAAAAGAGAATCAAATTAGGAGGTTGTTTTTGCTTATCATGTTAGGGAACTCGAAGATTACAAGGAAGTTGAGACTCAGTGCTCAGTACCTGCAAATGAAAAGATTCAAAGTGAGTGGATAATTAATGAATTTGGTGAGTGGCTTCAAAATCAAGTTGTATTTTCTCTTTTATAGCTGAGGCGACTATGCTTATGACACTGGGAATTATAACTGACATTACATAACGAAATTGTTTGGTATTATCCATTAGATTCATGTAAGCACGATGGAAGGAAGGTTGAGGAAAGCTCTAGCGGGTAGTGTGAACAATGCCGGGAAAAGAATGACAGCATTTCTAACAAATGGCTATAAATTCCTAACAATATATCATGAATGTTACTGGAAGACCCAAATTTTTGCAGTTATGGTGGAAGCAGATGGGCAATTTTTCTATAGGAAACTTAATGGTATCTACAAATTAGATCGTTATAGGGATTACAAAGTTGTGGTATTTCATTGTGATTGGGTAGATATAAATAGGGGTTTAAAAACTTTTACTAATGGCCATGCTTTTGTTAACTTCTCAAAGCTCAAGCATACAGGTCACTTTTCACATGATGATCCATTTATTTTCTCATCTTAAGCTTGACAAGTCTTCTTTGTTCATGTGTCAAGTCTTTATAGTCTTTATGTTATAGGCTTTGTTTTTAGTTATGCCTTTGATTGTTCTGGTGGCTACTGTGTTGTTTTGCTTATTTAACAGTAATGTCTTTTTGGTTAACTTGTTAATTAAATGGATTTTTTATAGTTTATCTATTACTTCTCTATTTAGTGTGTATATTTCTGGGGGCACGTTAATTCATGGTAAGAAGTTTCTAAATTGTCTACGTTTATGTATATTTTAACTTTTTAGGATTCATGGACATTAAAGGTGTATTTTTTAAGCAAATCATGTTAAGCTTTTCTCTGTGTTCTGTTATATTGTTAGGTATTGTTTGAAGTTGAAAATTATGAGTTATGGAAGCAAGAGGACACTCCAAGCTTTAGCTACTAAGTCAAGTGCAGTACCAGAACCTACAGCTGAACCTGTCCAGCATGTACTCCTACAGCTGAGCGTGTCTAGCATGCTATTCCTACATTTGAACCTGTCCAGCATGCTATTCCTATGCCTGCACATGCTACTCCTATGCGTGCATATCAAACTCGGTGCCCTATTGCATCTACTACTACTTCAGCTTCAACACCAACTCTATCTCTGTAACATCTACCACCAACTCAGCCAACTGGATTTACCGGATCATTTAAGGAAACTGTGAAACATGCGGCACCTACACCTACCATAGCACTCAAAACAAAGGTGCAACAGGCACTTAGTCGACCTATTCCTTCAAATGGGCCCTCCAAAGTGCCAACCTAGTCGGTCTCCTCTCTTAGGCCATCACGACAACCACTTAAGTCACCTTTTAGCCAGCTCAATTCAGCAACATAATTAATTGGTAATTCAAGTATGCATCACCTTTATCACCTTTGCATCCCTCTATTTATCACAAGCACAAGTATAGAGATGTGGATATGATAAAGTAAAGGGTTTTCAGGTTTACGTTTATAAACATTTTTGCTATTGAAAAACAATATTTTTCTCGCCATTGTTTAATTACTGAAAGTGTTTTGCCTGTTAATTTTATTAAAAGGAATAGTCAAGTAGCGTGCTCCACCTGCACCTAGTGGAGCACTAAAAACAAAGATGCAGCATCCACTTGCACGACCACTTCAATCACCCCTTAGCCAGCCAAGTTTAGCATCATAGTTACTTGGTAATTCAGATATATTACTTTTATCTTTCACGATCTATTCGCTTCCAACACAACTCCATGCATCACAACAGGAAACTTGAGGGGATGAATGTGGTTTTGTAATAAAAGCAAAGGGTTTTAGATTATGTGTTCATAAATGTTTTTGATTTTGAAACCCTGTAGTCTTCCTGTCTTTGTTTAATTGGTGAAGGTGTTTAACGTGTTAATTCTATTGAAAGGAGTGGATAAGTAGCATCCTACACCTACGCCTATTGGAACACTTGAAACGAAGGTGGAATAGCCACTTGTTTAGCCCGCTTCTTTTAATAAAGCCTCACGAGTACCTCCCTAGACAACTTCCACCCATAAGGGATTAGGACCACCAGTTCAAGCACTTTCTTAGCCAACCCAATACAACATTACAGGCTAGTACAACATTCACGGTTGGTTAGCAGCTCAGCTATGTCCCTTTTCTTCTTTAGTTGTTGAAAGTTCCTTTCTAATTGTAGTATTTTACCTTGTGTTAAATTTCTAAAATTGTTTTGCATCGCTTTTCGGGAACCCAGGTCCAGCCTCCTCTTGTGCGACCATCTTCATCATCAACACTTGTCTGGCCTTCTCCTTCTACTTGTGTATTAAAGACTATCTAGATGCCCTTTGTTACTATTGCTATAAGGGCACCTCCCCTTTTTCACCCATCTAAAATAAACTTTGGTCCTTTTTGCCCACCCTCCCTTATGTAACAGGATCTACCTATTCAGCACCCTTCCATTGTTGGAGCTTCGCAGGTACAAGCATCAATATCACTATCAAGAACTGAATGCTTACTTACTGGTAAAGTTCTTGGAGCAACAAAGCCAGTAATGCAGCCAGAAACAACCCAATCTAGTCATGCAAGCAAGGAATCACCTTAGATAGCAATAATGACCATTTATCAAGGAGTTGTCAAAGTAAATCGAAATCTGTACAAGAAGGAAGTGGTCGAGCCCCTACTGCTGGGAAGGAAAAAAAAAAGTCATCTATTTCTAAGTGTACAGGATCATCTGATCAAATCGTAAAATGGAGAGATAAGATAAACTTTGATGAAAAAGAGCAAGTCATCACCATTGGAAAAGTTTACTCACCGTTGGAAAAGTTTACTCATCTTTTTTTTTTTTTTTTTTCTCTCCTTCTGTTTAATAAGTTCCAACTTTCAGCAAGTATCATGTTTCTTCCAAAAATACATAGAGCACACACCTTACATCTTGGACAGATGCAACTGGATCCTTTGGTCCATCATCCAACAACTATGTACATGTTCCTTTATCTGCATGCTTTTCACAGATGAACTAAGGAATGAGGATGTTATAAATGTATCAATTAAACCTTGAGATGTCTTCCATTATAAAAAAGGGTTGAGATATTCTGTGTAGCATTTAACAATTACAACTATCCCATCATAAAGGGAGGCTACATTTTCGTATGCTTTCTTGGGCATATTGCAAAGCAAGATACGTTTTGCCCTATCAGGACAACAAGCTAGCATAAAATGAACATAGCATACCAGGTTGATATCGTTGAACTAGTTCGTGTAAGCATTTTATGTCCAGCATACGTAGAATGTAAAATTCTTCATTGTGGAATTTTTGTTCTGTATACCAAATACAGGCCAAGTTTGTGTTTCCATAAAATAAGATGTTTGATGAGCGTGTCCTTAATGATGTTTCTAAGCATTTTAAATAATATAGACATAAATTGAAGAGAGTGTAATTCAAACCGGAAAAGAAAACAAACATGGATGTGTATCACACCCGTTCTCTTAGGATTGCTCATGATGGCTGGATGCAGTTGGTTGACTATTGGTGTTCATAGTAGAGTAAGGTATATGAAAATGCAAGTTAATCCTCACTTGTGGGATTCAAGCCTCTATGATCCAACTCGGCTTACCTTAGCCGAAATACGTAAAGATGCACGAGCTTCACAAAGTCATTACCATACAACTAGTTCTACTTGTTATGTTACAAAACAAGCTCATTTTTTATGTCCCCCTTTTGTGTGTGTGTATGCGTGGAGCAAATTGAACGCAGCCGTTATCACTTCATTTTTGCTTGTATTCACATGCACTTGAGGAATTAGTAGGTTTTACAATATTCAACATTTATGACAACGTGCTCAAGTTATATGTAATTACAGGTGGAGGATCATGGAAGAAAGACAAGCCACTTAGAGTTCTTTCAAGAGACAAAAAAAAGATGGTGGGGGTCTCATAGCTGACACTGTCATTGAAAGTTTTCTGTTATAAATTCTTATTTCTATTCCACTTGTCATTTATGTATTTTTTTTCTTGTCCAATCATCATACCTTCCAAGGTTTGAGATATTATGTACTAAGGCATGACCATATGCATCTATTTTCACATTCATTATATGGCAGGATGATTAAAGATTGAAGGTTCAAGAGCGGCTTTTGAATTCTTCCCCCTCAAAGACTCAAGATGAAATTAAAAATGAAGCGTTAGAAGAGCTCATATATGAGGAAGAGAATCCCAAACAACCTGCTGGTTTTGGCTTTGGAGCGGACCGAAATGCTATCTTCGGTATAAATGGGATCCTACAGAAAAGGGGTTACAACTTATGTAATAATGACAATAGAGAACTCAAACATGTTAAAGAGGATATAACATCTAAAAAATGGCGACGTTAGGCTGGTGGGGAGACAATTTTCACTTGAGCTCAAGGTGGTACACAGTGGGCAAGTTACAAATGAATTCTTAAGTCAAGTCAGCTTCATGTTTGGCTGGTGATCAGATCAGATTTTCAATTCATATGCTTCTTTAATTTGCTAATTCTTCTCCCTTAGTTCTACGCCTTCCTTCCTAGGATCAAAAACTTTTTTCTAGTATAAATTCTTTGATTTGTTTGTGGCTCCAAAAATGGCAAATTCTACGTGACTATTCCTTATTTTTTGCATTTGGGTCTGAATGTACTAAGAAAATGGAGAGAAGATGGTGAAGTGCTATTGTTTAATTACAAATACTCTCGTTCATATTTGTGGTTGGAGAAATGGAGAATTACAAATCTCAGGATGTTTGGGGTTGGGGTTGTTGGTTTGTGCTGCTTGTTTTAAGCTACATGGTGTCTTTTGGGTGGTTGTTGGTTTGTGATGCCCGTGTTGAGCTCTTTATGTTTTGTTTTTTTGGCTATTTTTGGGTTCTGGTAGTGCTTTGTCCGTTTGGGGTTCTGGTAGTGCTTTCTCCATTTTGGGTTCTGGCACTAAGATATTTATTGTCTTACCAATTAAATATTAAATGGGATTCGATTTAGACCATCTATGTCGACAAATTATTTGAAGCTGATTCTTATTAAACAAAGGAATTCAAAATCCCGTAATGTGATGTAATATCTGACAAGTTGATTATTTCAAGTAGTGTTGACTTATTAAGCAAGTGAAATAATGTATGGCTGGCTCAACTTACAAATGGCTTCTTCTCGTTTCTTTATTTTCATTATTATTATTTTTTGTAATGATTATACATGGGAGCAATTCTTGTTGTTGGTAAAGAGAGCACTGTGCATTTTGGCTACTGTACATTTATCCCATGCTTTATCCGGCCTTTCAAGTTTAAGCAATAAGTGTCATATATTGGAGTTGCATTTTTTTTGCTTTCTTAGTTTGAAGTTAGACATTTTGATTTTAAGTTTGGCTAAATTTTAACCAAATAATGTATCATATTAGAGTTGCATATCTTGTAGGATCATGCAAATGTAATCAATCGGGAGTCTTCCTACATACTGAAAAATAAAACTCATACCAACTACGTTAGAATTGTTTGTGATCTACCTGTAAATGTAGACAAGAGGGAAGTATCCAAACTAAATTGTAATATCTAATATCAACTCACATCGGTTAACATGCACTTCTATACTGATCTGCGTTAGGGGGAGGGGAATTTAAATTTAGTTTGCTCTCTCCTTTTTGGGTTCTTGTAGTACTTGCATACTCTTGGGCACTAGAGGTGCACAACACTTCTAATTCTGTCCTAATGGCGGTGTTGGGAGCGCCCTTTATTTCATCATCAAATGATCTCCTGGAAGTTTTCTATAGATTTCTACTTTCCCTATTTGTCAAAACATTTTTGATTTGCTAATGCTTTCCATCCCATCCATTTTTTGCCCTCAAAACTGTTGCTTCATTCTCGACTGTTTGCTTTGTGGCAACAAATTCATTATGACCTAAAATTGTTTCTTTGTCCATCGGGGTGGCAAGGGTCATCCAAATTGATCTTTCCAGTTATGTGGTTATTTCTGCATGTGGTAGTGAAAGCAAGGATCATCCAAATTGTTTTTGCTTTGAATACTAGAATCAACATGCTTTGAATACTAACCTACCTACGTCGGAATGGTGAGCTTACTTGCGAGGCTATGCCATAAGTCACTTTTAATTTGTTCTCTAAACCCGTAAACCAAGCAGCATGTGGTTGCCTTGCTGTTTATGAGTTGTTCATCTTGCTAGATGTTGATGTATTATTTTCTTTATCCATTTTTAAAGTTGGAAATTAATCACTTCGTAATGACCTTGGCAATGAATCTAG
>NCQV01086661.1:0-14673 GCA_002740545.1 Lophocereus schottii
CTCAGTCTGCGCATCCCATCTCTGTCTCTCTCGATCTGGCACACCCCACCTCCAACACCACCATCTCCATCTCCATCTCCATCCATCTCCATCCTCATCGGCTAACGCTAGTGCATCAACTGTCTCCACCATCCACTTCCAGACGTGAGATCAACGGCCAAGAACTCACCGAGGGCGCCTATAAATTGAAGGTTGCGGTGAAGCAAGGAGGTAATTTAGCTTTTAGCTAGGTATTAAGGCTATTGTTAGTTTCAATTCCAATTTTTGGATAACTTTTAGGGCTGTTTATTTTCGAGATCAAATTTTATGGTTTAGGGTTCTATTTTGGTCATCAGTTTTGATTTTCGGTTGTTAGATTCGATCTCTAGCTTGTATTTTGTATATTTGAAGCTTAGTTGTTGATTTAGAGTAGACAATCATGATTTCTAGCTTGTAACTGCAATGAAGTAGGCATATCTGGTTCTGGGCTGTTCTCAGTTGAATAGTGCTCTTCGCCATTAATGGAGTTCGACTCCATCTCCTCCATGATCACAAAGTTTGGGTTTGGTTTCTATTATTCTTCTCTCGTAATGCTCTTAGTTGAATGTTGCGGAAACATCTGAAATGTCCCTCGCCGGTTTCTGTTCTGTCATGCCCAGTGTTCTTTGTTTGTTTATTTGTTTTTTTGTTTTGATTTTGGTAACTACCATTTGGGTTGAATATGATTTCTCCTGTTCACGTTCTGCTTCAGTAATTTTTTAGTTCACAAACCTGAGTTTTTTGTAACTTAGCAGGTTCTGGGTTAATTTTGCTCCTGTATATTTCCATAGTTGAAGGGGGAGGTGAAGATGAATCGAGCTTCCTTAGGCGGGGATATTCTTCTTCCTCCTCACCTCTGATTGTAGTTCATCTTTGCTTTATTTTGGTTATTAAGATAATAGCTCTAGTTTTAGTTTTGGTAAATAATAAGCTTTAGTTTAATTCCTTACTGTTTCTTGTCAATTGGGTTATTCCTTGCTATTCCTCAAAGTATGGCATTTCTTATTTTTAGGTTCTTAATTTAGTTTAGTAATAGATACTTAGTTTTGTTTAGGTGGTTCAAAGCAATTAGTTATTAGATTATTTTATGTTGGAGTATCTAGTTTGATTTAGTTACTCAATTTTAATTTCAGGACAATCGAAAAATTTTTGTGGCCTTAGTCTCATCCTCACTCCACACTCATCATCATTCCTGTGGAGATGACCTTCAAGTACTACAGCGAAGGCTGTATGCTTGTGGCCTTTTATTTTACATTCAAATTACCATAGAGTGACCTCTAAAAGAAGTTGATTAGGGTCTCTCATAAGAAAAAAGTTTAAGACTTCTTCTTAACTCCAAAAATGAAATGTTCTCTTTAAGGGGCATCACCATAAATGCATCCCAGGCTAACAACAATGTTATCAAACCTCATATCTTTCCAAATGACTAGGGCAAAGCTGTCTTAGTGGAACCAGAATCTGTCCAATTATGTCATAATCCTAGCAAAGCCATTTTGGAGGGCATCCTTGTTATGATGTGGGGTGGATGCTCTTCTAGGCCACCTTCCAAGTCTTCCCAACTGCGTCATGATATTACCTCTGTTTTTTGACTAGGAATCATGATATTGCCTCTACTGCTACTTAGATTGGTATCTTCAACTCCACTACGGTTGCTGCAACTTGACTTTTCGACCCTACCTCAACCCTTGATCAGGCTAGTTTGGCCAGTAATGAGCAGGATATTTTCGTTGTTGAAGCCTGAAGGTGGTCTTAAGCATCCTATGGCTTATGAGGGAGGGGGAAGGGGAGGAAATCTTCCTTGAAGTTGATCTTCGTAAACCTACATTCTGCTCAGAATCTTCTAAGAAGAGGAAAATGTAGCAGGAGGAAGAGTATTCTTCTCACCCTCGTAATTAGGACCTATGATCATTGTCAACTTGTACTTTGGAATTTGGGACCTTGTTCATTATTAGTGTATGCTTTCATTGTCTCTTTTGTGTGACTTGTACTGTAGTGTTTATTTTAGGTGGGCTGATGTGCATCTGTTTCGGATGCTATATAACTTTTGGGAGTGCTGCGACAAGAATAATTTAGAAGTAAGGGTCCCTGTGTTGCTATTGCTAGAATGTGTATTTACACCATGCCCAGCCTGTATTATGGCTTTCTTCATGTACTGTGTTTCTCCTTTGAATGTAATATTTAACAATTGTCTCGAGGAGGGGTGCTAGGTTAAACAACGATATAAACAATGATTTGATTGTTGCTCGTAGCAAAGGACTATTAAGAGCAAGGACATTGGTGAGTCAATTTTTTTCTCATCGATGGGGGCCCACCAATGCCATATCAATCATCTCTCCAATTTTTTGCCTCACAAGCTTCATTCTCTCCAATAGTTGGCTCACTATCTTAAATCACTAAATAAAATAATACTCATGAATCCACACTCTAACACACATTAGCTTTTTTAAAATCCAAAAAAAATAAAAAACTAATAACACTTAATAACAAAAAAACAAAAAAAAAAAAGAAAAAGGTTGGAGAAGGCTTGCTGCTAAGAGCCTCCCCGCGGGCCCAGTAGCACAAGCCAACCAATGCAATTGCTCGGGCCATTTTTTGGCTCGCTTCCCCATGTTCTTTCCCGCGGGCCAACCAGTGGCCCTGCTCTAAAGACACTAACTGTTTATTTGATATTACTATTTTCAAAAGGGGATGTGGAAACCAATTATCCATCTATCGTGCAGCCATCCCTGCTGAGGCCTCAGATTGCAAAAGTTGGTCCCAAAATGATGTATGCATATATTATGGTTTTAAGAAGCATAAATTCTGGCAAAAGTATGTGAGTACTTGTGTATTGGTCGCTATATACATAATATAGAGGAAACAAACAATAGCCAATTCATCTCAACTACAAAGTCCATGGATCACCTCCATGGACCAACTGAAGTAATCTTGTTAACCCTTTTTCAAATTTCTTTAATATGAAAATTGTGCGCTGGAATGTTCAAGGGGCCAAAAAGTCCAGGCTTCAACTAGAAGTAGGATTTACAATGCGTACTATAAATCTTGACCTTCAATTCCTAATATAAACCATGGTCAATCAATAGAATGCAGATTCGATAATTTCAGGGCTAGGTTACCATTGTCATGATACAGTTCCTATGGATAACCATATATGAGACACATGGGCGCTTTGGAATATTAATAATGTGGATCTCAGTACTATGACCAAAGAAAGAAGAGCAATCCATTGTTTGGTGCATGACAAAGTTAATTACAAAACTTGTGCCATTTCAGCAGTATATGCTGTAGCCCAGGAACGTTAAAAGTATGACTTTTGGAAACACCTGCGAAATCTTCATGACAACATTTATTTTCCGTGGTGTTTAATTGGGTATTTCAATGAAATGCTACATCCATCTAAAAAAACCGGGGGATTCCATTAAGTGTAGCACGAACACAACAACCCAACGTATTCCTCACGTACAACAATTGCAGTGATGTTCACGTGCAAGGAAGAGCTATCACCTTGGAAAAAGTTTTCATGGGGACGGCTTGTGTATGAAACAGTTGGCCGTGTTATTTTTAGGGAAGATTGTCACCAATTTTTTTCCAAATTATTTAACAATTAATGGACCATTTACTTGCTTAGATCATTCTTATGCATCCCTTAACATGGAACCAGCACATCGGCCAAGGAAAGGCACGAATTTCAAATACCAAAACTCTTGGGCTTATTATCAAGATACCCATGAAGTTGTGAAAAAAGTTTGAAATTGATGATACCTGTTACACCATTGTATGGAATAGCACAAAAATTGAAGAAGACCAGCTTGATCTTAAACATGGAGCAACCATACTTTCGGAACTTTACATAAAACTTGGAAAAGAATGCCAGCAAGTCATTACAAGTGGAATCAAAGCTAGTATTGAACCCCAATAGCACCTGCCTTAAGAACTGGCATTGTAGGCTCGTTAAATAGCATGAAAAAATGCAGCTTTTCAACCAAAATTACTGGCAAAAAGTGGGTAGAAAAGATTGGTTTGCTTATGGCGACAGAAACTCTCGTTATGCCCATCAATCTGTATAATCAAGGAAAGCTCGTAGTAGCATTCTTAAAATCAAAGATAGTTCTGGCATGTGGATTGATGACATTAACCATAGTCAACATATGTTTATGCCTGATTTTGCTACTCGCTTTAAATTGTCACCGACATTTGTAATTATGTAAATTAATTATTGTGCAATCTTTTATTATGTTCAGTTTCTTTGATTTGGTATTATATTTTCCTTATTTCTAGTTGCTTGGGCCATAAGCTAAGGAAAAAGGCCACAAGACTTGTATATGTATATGTAATTCTTGTACATGACAAGGGAACGGAATGAGAAGCAGGCGTGGTGCTCATTCATCAACAAATTAAACGTGTTCGTGGTATCAGAGCCAGGCCGTCGTCCCATACAATAAATCAAAGCAACGCCTCATGTCTAACAATGGAGGAAAGAAGAAGTTTGTCATTGAGACACATTCACCATATTATTTGCATTCCTCCGAAGGTCCCGGGATGTTGATTACGGCAGTAGTATTCGATGGCAAGAACTACGACTTGTGGGAAAGAGCAATACGAATGGCATTGAAGGCTAAAAATAAGTTGGTATTTATTGATGGTAGTTTCAACAGGCCGGAGAAGAAGGACGATGAGGAATTCTCAGAGTACCATGCTGGGCATATGGTTAACTCAATGCTATGTTCGTGGTTGCTCAACGTCATAGAACGAAGGCTTCGAATGAGTATAGCCTACTCCGACACCGCCAAGATCATGTGGGATGATCTAAAGAAGAGGTATAGCACAACGAATGCCCCTCGGATTCACCAACTTAAGGCAGATATAGCAAACTGCAAGCAAGGAACTTTGGAAGTAGGCGAATTTTATTCAAAGCTTGTGACCCTATGGACTGAACTTAACAATTTGGTCAAGGTTCCAGTGTGTACATGCAACGGGTGCCAGTGTGGAGTTCCGAGCAAAATATTGGCCATGTACGAGGAGGACAAGGCCCATCAATTTTTGATGGGCTTGAACGATGATTCGTACTCCACCATAAGGAGTCAGATACTGGCACTCGATCCACTACCACCACTTGATAGAATATTCAACATGACGCAACAACAGGAGAGCCATAAGAAAGTGATGATCGCAAGAGACAACCGAGCCGAGTCAGGTGTGGTTTTTGCGATGAAAGAACAAGGACATGTGTATGAGAGGGCAGCTTGCAAAATTTGTGGAAGATTTGGCCATGAAGAAGCGGTCTGTTACGAGGTAATCGGGTACCCACCGGGATGGGGGACCCGCGGGCGAGGAAGAGGAAGCCGAGGAGGACGAAGTAGCAAGCCGGGTCGAGGAGGAAGTAAAGCAGCTGTGCGCGGATTAAACCGAGAAGTGGCCTCAGCTACTCTTCACGGTGAAGTAGCGACAGGAGCAGGCCCAATTACAGGGTCAGGCCCAGTAGCAGGGCCATAAATCATCCAATTATTCCTGGACTGACTGCAAACCAAGTCCAGAAATTGCTCAGCCTCATTAATGCACCACAGCCCGCGTACGAGAAACTGGCAGGTAAAACCACGTGGATGTTGGACAGCGGAGCATCGTGTCACATGGTCGGGGATGGGTCCATGTTGAGTAACACGAAGCAAATTACTCCGGTGGCGATTGGATTGCCTAACGGTGCATACACCATGGCCAGCAAGATGGGTCTAGCCACCTTAGGAAAGGATTTAAAATTAAAAGATGTTTTATATGTGCCAAATTTAAAGTGTAATCTTGTATCAATCTCAAAATTGTGCAAACAATTAAATTGTGTAGTGACGTATTTTGATGATTTTTGTGTGATACAGGACCGCACTTTGAGGACTCTGATTGGAGCGGGTGAGCAGCAAGAAGGGGTCCACTATTTCAAGCACACACCGGTGCAGCAAGTTAATGTGATCAAGGCAAGTTATTTGTGGCACAGACGACTTGGACATCCCTCAAGTGACATCCTTCCCTTCTTCCTAATAGTTTAGGCATAGCCAGTGGCTCTAATAAGAATTGAGGAGAATTTTGTGAAATTTGTTTCCGTGCAAAACAGACTCACAATCAGTTTCCTGTTAGTAAGAGTAATGCTAAAGAAGTTTTTGATTTGATACACTGCGATATTTGGGGTCCTTATAAAGTTCCCTCAACATGTGGTGCCCATTATTTTCTTAGCATTGTTGATGACACAAGTAGGGCCACATGGGTGTATCTAATGCAAGATCGAACTGAAGCATGTAAGCTTCTTAAAAACTTTATTGTGATGGTGAAAAATCATTTCAATAAAGGAGTAAAAGTGGTCCGTAGTGATAATGGGAGTGAATTTACATCAGGCCTAATGCACGTTTTCTATCAGGAGCATGGAATTTTGCGTGAAAATAGTTGTTTAGATACACCACAACAAAATGGGAGAGTTGAGCGCAAACATCATCATATTTTGAATGTGGCAAGAGCACTTAGATTTCAAGCTAATTTACCGATTCAATTTTGGGGGGAATGTGTGCTTACAGCAGTTTACTTGATCAATAGGACTCCCACCAAATTACTAAAGGGAAAGTCACCCCATGAAATTCTTTTCCATGAGAAACCATCTTATGATGCAATGCGAGTCTTTGGTTCTTTATGCTTTGCACGAAACAACCCAAGAGTCAAGGATAAATTTGCATCAAGAAGTAGAAAATGTGTGTTTTTGGGATACTCGTTTCGCAAGAAGGGGTGGAGAGTATACGATTTGGAGACCGGAGAAATTTTTGTAAGTCGGGACGTGGTGTTCTGTGAGCATACTTATCCCTTTGCTAATAAATCTGAGGCTACTGATTCAGAAAATGAGCAAAGCAATGTTAGTGGGTCGCCAATGGTGACTGATGATGGGCCTGAGCCCTGCCGTGAGAAGGAAGCCCAATGCAGCGGCTCTGGAAATAGGGGGAGTCCAGGAGAAGAGGGCCTAGGCTATTTGGGCCACCGTGATCTGCTGGAAGAAGGTGGGACTGAGACAGAAAGGGGAAGCATGATGGGCCAGCCAGTAATGGAGCGTGATTTGGGCCAGGCTGCAATCGATGTTCAGCAGCAACCTGAGGTGGGATCTGAGGCACCAGTCTCCTCTTCACAGCCCACCACGAATCCCAGCTCTGCTTTCGGGTCCACAGCCATGCGCAATCCAAGAACTAGATGGAGTCCAGCCCACCTTGAAGATTATATTTGTTACACCTTGAGTGCTAATGACCCTCTCTTGCTCGCACACCGGCTTCAAGATGACTCCTCAGGTATGTCCTATCCCATAGCTAACTATGTCACTTGCAAAAATTTTTCTGATTCGCATAAAAGGTTCTTAGCTGCTATTACCAAAGTGATAGAGCCTAGGTATTATCACGAAGCCGCCAAGGATCCAAAGTGGAGAGCAGCAATGGAAGAAGAAATTCGAGCTCTTGAACATAATGACACTTGGGTACTTCAAGATTTGCCGCAAGGGAAGAAGCCCATTAATTGCAAATGGGTTTATCGGGTAAAATACAATTCAGATGGCACAATTCAGCGGTACAAAGCTCGTCTTGTGATACGTGGTGATCATCAAATCGAGGGGCTTGATTATAATGAAACATTTGCCCCAGTGGCCAAAATGGCTAGTGTACGATGTTTTATGTCAGTTGCAATGTCCAAGGGATGGGAACTACATCAGTTAGACGTCAACAACGCCTTCTTACATGGAGACTTGGATGAGGAAGTATATATGAAGTTGCCACCGGGTTTTACATGCAGCTCCCCCACCAAAGTTTGCCGGCTTCAGAAGTCACTCTATGGACTTCGGCAAGCACCGCGGCAGTGGTTTGCCAAACTCTCTTGTAAGTTATGTGAATATGGATTTGTTCATTTGTACACCGATTACTCACTCTTTACCTATAGGAAAGGGACCATATTTTTGGCACTTCTGGTGTATGTTGATGACATCATTCTGGTGGGAAACGATTCTCAAGCTTGTGTCACTTTCAAGGGTTATCTCGATGATTGCTTTAGCATTAAGGATCTTGGGTCTCTCAAATATTTCCTAGGAATTAAGGTAGCTCAGGGGCCTAAGGGTTTGTTCTTAAGTCAGCGTAAGTACGTGCTAGAAATTGTGGATGAATGTGGTCTCCTAGTTCAAAACCCACTGATTTTCCCATGGAGGAAAATCACAAACTTGCTCTTGCTACTAGGTTGCCTCTCACAGACGCTGGACGATACTGCCACCTTGTGGGTCGATTAATCTACCTTACGATCACTCGCCCAGACTTATGCTATGCTGTGCACATCCTTTCTCAATTCATGCAGCATCCTCGAGCAGAGCACATGACTGCAGCATGCAGGGTTCTACGTTACATCAAAGGGACTCATGACTGTGGGATCTTGCTCCAGTCAAATGGCGCATTGCAGTTGACTGCCTACTGTGATTTTGATTGGGGCGCTTGTCCAACTACCCGACATTCCTTAACTGGATACTTGGTGACGTTGGGGGGTTCACCTATCTCCTGGAATACTAAGAAGCAGACTACTGTCTCTAAATCATCCGCAGAGGCGGAGTATCGCTCAATGGCGGTTGCTACTAGTGAATCGGTATGGATAAAATCCTTTCTCGCTTCCTTGGGGGTCTTCCACACTCAGGCCATGCAGTTGTTTTGTGATAGCCAAGCTGCCCTTCATATTGCTAGAAATCCAGTGTTCCATGAACGAACTAAGCACATAGAGATTGATTGTCACTTTGTTCGTGAACGATATCATTCTGGTGAGTTGCATCTTTCTTATATCCCTTCCATGATACAACCTGCGGATGTCTTTACTAAGGAGCTTGGAAAATGACAATTCCAATATTTATGGAGCAAGTTGGGCATGGTCAATCTCCAAGCACCAACTTGAGGGGGAGTGTCACCGACATTTGTAATTATGTAAATTAATTATTGTGCAATCTTTTATTATCTTTAGTTTCTTTGATTTGGTATTATCTTTTTCTTATTTCTAGTTGCTTGGGCCATAAGCTAAGGGAAAAGGCCACAAGACTTGTATATATATATGTAATTCTTGTACATGACAAGGGAACGGAATGAGAAGCAGGCGTGGTGCTCATTCATCAACAAATTAAACGTGTTCATAAATTGACATAAAATAGCACAACCAATGATACATTAAGTTTTCCAAAAATGTTATACAAGAGGACAATCAACTCCTCCTTAAGCCTATAGAGTACCAAGAAATAAAGGATGCTGTCTTCCATATGGATAAGCATAAGTTCCCAGGACCTGATAATTTTGGTGCTGCATTCTTTCAAGATTACTAGCATATAATTCATTCCGATATTTGTATGGCAATTAAGTAATTTTATATGATGGAAAGATCATTAAGCAAATCAATCATGACTCATTGCACTTATTCCTAAAGTTAATAATCCCAGCTGCTACCAACCAGTCTTTGTAAAATAATCTATGAGATACTGACAATGGAATGCGCCCTTTTTTTTTAATTGAAAGTAATTGATCCTGTACAAAGTGCTTTGTTACCCAGACATTCCATTTATGACGACGTCCTTCTCACACATGAAATCATGACTAAATTCAAGAGCACTAATGGAAATAAGTCATGGTTGGTTTTGAAACTAGATATGGACAAAGCGCATGTTAGAGTATAATGGAGCTTTTCTAGTCTACACACTGCAAAATTCGGGATTCCATAGCAAAGGGGTGATTTATAACTACAGTGTCACAATGTGTCATTACCAATGATGAAGCATGCGGGTTTTTTAACCAATGAGGGGAATTCAGCAAGGGAACCCACATTAACCACATTATTCATTATATGTGTAGAACTTCTAAGAAGGCCTTGCGGGATGCACAAAACTGTAAAAACGTGTGGTATTGGCTTCAAAGTTATGCTAAAATTTCATGTCTTTTATTTGCACATGACAGTCTGCTCTTTTGTAGAACGAATTTTTAATCATGTCTACAACTTCATAATAACATTCTTGACAAGTTCTGTCAATGATCAGGATAATTAATTAACTTTCACAAATCGACTTTAACATTCTCATCTACTATTTATCACACGATATGCAAATTGTCTCTTTGGCTTTCAAATTATGTAGCAGGACAATCTAGGAAAATATCTAGGATGGCCAGTCTTAAAAGGCAGGTCAACAACGGAAACCTTTGCTGAGTTAGCTAGTAGGACAACAACAAAACATCAAACCTGGAAGACTAAAAATATCCCAAAATAGGGCAAGTGGCCTTAATTCAAGCCAATATAGAGTCAATATCTGTGCAGATAATGCAGTGTTTCCAACTTCCTAGAGAAACCAATAAATGAATTGATAAAATAAATAAAAGATTCTTTTCTAGAAAAAAAATGGGAAACAACATCGGAATGCTGGTTGTTTGCTAGGACAAAATTTGTCGGCCAAAATAGGTGGGGGCTTGATATAAGAAAAATGGATGCATCAAATGCCGCTTTGATTAGTAAATTAACTTAAAATCTTTTCATAATCATAATATATGGTTAGACCAAATGCCACAAAATATAGTGTCAATGAAAATTTCTTCACTGTTAAGGCCAATCACATGAATTTTTTTGGCTTGGAAATGTATTCTTAAAAATAGGCCACAATTTAGAAAATGAATAAGATGCAAGGTAGGTGATGGAACAAAAATTTACTTTTGGTTCGATAACTGGTGTGCTAATGATAATATAGCGATTATAATGGGTGTAA
The DNA here is from genome assembly GCA_002740545.1 of Lophocereus schottii. Taxonomy (NCBI): domain Eukaryota; kingdom Viridiplantae; phylum Streptophyta; class Magnoliopsida; order Caryophyllales; family Cactaceae; genus Lophocereus; species Lophocereus schottii. The sequence goes on from NCQV01086661.1 coordinate 10,790, forward strand.
CAAACACTTTATCCATTGATATTGCGTTCACAGTCTTATAATTCATCACCACCAAAAAAGAATGGGATACAATCCAACTCAGAAGTGTGGTTACTTACAATCAATGTTAGCTATACTATTCCCTTTCCATTCAATGATAGACTCTATTTGTTCAGGTCTTACTGGAAATGAGGACTCTTCAATAAAATCTACAACTTGGGTAGCTCAGGGAATAAGCCCATATGGGTCCTATAATTAGAAATTTAAGTGGATTTGGAAGTTAGACATCATGCCCAAACTAAAAATATTTGTATCTCAGCTATATCATAGGTCTCTCCCTGTAAGGGGAACCCTCCTTCAAAGAGGAATCGACATAGATCTGAGTTACCGCACGTGTAATGCACACATTGAGGACATAAAGCATTTGTTTCTACATTGCCATGGAGCTCAAGAAGTTTTGGAGATTCGTAAATAATGGTAATTGGATATATATCAAGATATTCCCATTTAGTCAAAATAATGTTCTTGACTGGCTCACACAAGCCAGAACAGCTTCACCATCACTTAACATGGATGAAATTGTTGCAATCCTTTGGAGTATTTAGAAAAGTAAGAATGGTGTCATATTCCATAATGAAAGCTCAAACCCAGACATTACTCTAATAAGAGCAAACAAAGCTAGGGTTGAATGGTGAATGAGAAATAGCCTCACAAAATCATTTCAACTAAACCACCTGTTACATACAACCGCCAACCAAAGGAGGACACTCTGGATTTCATGGAAGAAGTAATGAAGAGGATGCATCAAACTTAATTTTGATGGATCCAAGTCATCTTATGAAGCAGTAGGGGCATTCATAATCTGTGATTGGGAAGGGAAGTTCATTCAAGCAACAGCCTTCAATAGAGGAGCAACATCAATTCTGGTTTACAAAAGCTAAACCTAGGAGAAATGGTATCAGAGTAGTAGCCCAAGCATGATTCACTAATGTCCACATTGAGGGACTGTAATATACTAATCCAAGTAGTTGAAGGGATAATCCATACACCATGGGAAATTCTAGTACTAGTTCAAGATATTTCTAACTACTTTCACAGTTTCAACAATGTTATCAGTGCTTCCTAGATTCTATTGATTTGCCTATTAGCAGTTCTCTAATTTAAAGATCCAATCATGTTTAGGTTTAATATAATTTTAGCACATTGAATGATTTTTGTATTCATGCTCCTTACTTTAAATAGAATGGGTTAGTTTTAGCTGAGTGACCTGAATTTGACCTCGTCCACATGGATTCGACCCTCAAGTACATAATGTGGCTGACAGTTATATACTTGTGGTATTAATATACATCCTTTTTGGATTATAACAAGTTTTTGGTGCTTTTGCTGGGGACGGTAGTTTGAATTAGGTCACTCTCTTTGCTTTTTGTTTATTTATTTTATGAGTTTTATAATTTCTATGAGAAGATTAGTTTCATAACTTTTGTGGTTAGATTAATTCTTTAGTTAATTTGCTTAGTATCTCAAAATTTTTTACTCTATTTTTTTTATTTGAAAAAAATAAAAATTCCAAAAAAAGTTGAAATTTTCAAAAAAAAAATGTCTATATAGGTTATTTATCTGGGCTTAATGACTTTCATGCTCAAATTGGGGACCACGTGTTTGAAAAGTGAAAAATTTATGAGGTTGTTCTTATGGATGTGAATGGGGAGACTGGGACCTTGGACACATCATGTTTCCTTTCAAAAAATCTTGATGAAGCCTGGGACATGCTAGAAAATTTGGGTAAGAATAGCTATGAATATGAAAAGGCTAGAGAGACCATAGGTACCGTACTAATGATCCACCAGTTTGCCAAGCTAATTCTTATTCACATGACTAGTTTAGGGAGTTGTATGCTCAGATAGATCATTTTGCTCTTAATTATACTCCTTTCGTGTGATTATTGTAAATCTTCTAATTATGATGCTGATAACTGCCCATATCACATGAATGATGCTCATTGTGGAAATCTTGGAAAGACGATGAATGACATGGCAGAAAAATGATTGAGATTAGAAAGCAGAGCATGCTTAAATGCTTGAATCAAATAAGGAAGTATGAAAATATGCATGAGCCTAACTCTAGTTTAGGATTCTCTACACCTAAGGTTGGTTTTTGACCAACACTGCCGCAAGCGCACAGGTGTTCGTAGTATAAATAAAAGATATCACACCTTAAGGACTAAAGTAATCTATCGAGCCTAGTCTAGTCAGTATATGCTACTGCAAATGAACTCGTCTAAATCAGTAAGAGAAAAATGTTTAGGAATTTTTGCAGTTATGGAAGAGAATTGGATCAAAATTGATAAACATGTGCTATTCTCTAATTGGTTAACTCCGAAGAATTGATACTATTCTCTAATTGGTTAATTCCGAGAAATTGTAATCTTTTTTAGAAACTTGATCTATTCTTTCGAAATTAATCAAATTTTTCTAAACTAAGCAAGCGTCATTCTTTCAAACTAATTTAACTTAATGCAAGTTTAATATATTCGATTACTTACTGGTCCTCCTAACATAATACTCTCTCTTTCAAGATGAAGTTATGCTAAGTCTATTCAAGCAGTCCAACAACCAAATATCCTCTTTTGAATGTTCACTCAATTGTTTCAAGTGTGCAAGTAAATTTTGGCCAAACATCAACTCACAACATATCAAACACTTTATAGAGCGAAATCAAAACCAATCATGAAAATAAGCACAATTGAATAAACTAAAACATGATCCAACATACTTCCAAAAACTACTAAATTTCTAGACTAAGAAAACTACTCAGAATGATAGAAGATAAACTACCTAACCAAAAATCGATGAAATTTGAGCGAAAGGGGCTTGATTGAGATGGCCTTCACCAAGGGCTTCAGAACCGCCTCAGGATCAAAAGTTTCACACTCAAAACTCACACAAAAGCAAAAAGAAAACTAACAAAGAACAAAATTTGAGAGAAACTAAACTAAACTAATCTGGACTAACTCTACTTGCTTTGCTTGCTTGGGATTGTCTTAGATTCCTTTTCTTCTGCTATCGAATGTTGCCTTATATAGAAAAGCTCGGTAAATCTCAGCCACACAGCTGAGGGAAAATAAAGAGGCAACAGTTATAAGCTCACTACGGTCCATGGCATCCACCACGGTCCGACCATGGCCTGTGCTGGATCCAAATTTTTGCTCTTTCTTTGCTCTATGGTCGTAGCATAACATGGATGACCATGGGGGAGGTCAAAACAAAGCCATTAAAGGGAAAATGTTGGGTAAAAAGACTAAAAATCCCGCAAAATGCATAAAAGAACTGCACCCAAGTATAAATCGAGAATAGGAGAGTAAATAACATCATTAAGTACAAAATTCTCTTAAAACTGAGGCAAAATAGCCATAAAAAATGTACATATTAAGCACTTATCAAACTCCCCCATACTAAACTGTTGCTTGTCCTCAAGCAATGCAAAGATTAAAAAGGAGTACACAACCTCCTTAGAATAGACATAGGTAACATTCAAATGGCAAAGATAATTCAAAGGTAGCCCAAAAAGATGTAAAAAATCATTAACAAACAGAATAGGGAATGAAATTTTCAAAAACTTTTAATAGACCACAATGCAAAACTTGAACCAATCTTCCCCCAAAGCCTCAAATACAATATTCTAGCATATGAAATAAGTAAGACTGGCAAGGCTGGTAGAACTTCACTATAGTTACATGGCACTCAGCACTCATGTGTTTGATAATGCATATATGAAGGTTATCTCAATTCTCATTCCTTGGACACAAATCTACCATAGGCTTAATAAGATTATCAAATTCACCACCACTAAAATGCAAATACACTAAACAATCATGAGGACTTTCATAGGGACAGATGTAATGG